>JAOBYF010194546.1:0-10450 GCA_025403605.1 Parazoanthus darwini | reverse complement strand
CTTAAGCAATAGATTTACAATCGGATTATTCTGTATTCGTTCTCAGCATTTAAAAGGCAAGCCACTATTTATTGCTTTAATGTTATCAGTTGTCTTCTGAAATCCTCTCTTTATGTTTTAACTTTTGTCTTGTTGGTATTCAAACACTTGTTATAATATTCGATTTTACTTTTTTTATTTAGTAGTTTCAGCTTATTTCTGTAGTATTTATATTTATCATGGCAATACAATGATCTCGTATTAATGAACATTTGGTACAGCTTGTTTTTAAGTGATTTTCTAATAACCTGAGTATTCCGGAGTATCTTTCACGTGCTTGTTTTGACAGTAAAGAAAAACAGCTTGTCTTTTGTTCTACACAAAACAAAACTATTCTACTATAAATTGTTTCATTTATAATACATGTTCAAGATATGTGACCTGATATCACTCATATATATAAACGTACTGGTTCGATAAATAAAGTTATGTGTACATTTGAAACATAGCTGGCGCGCGGCGCTTTTCGGGGGAGGAGGGTTTTTGGATTCCGCCATGACTTTCAAACGGTTACATGCAGATAAAAGCTGGCCATTTCGCTTGTAAGCAGCTCTGGCCTCCTTTTTACTTTCCATGTCCACAACCAAGTTTTAATTAAAAACTATTACTATGGCAGCTGTCATTTTACACAATCTTTGCCGCCTCATTGGATTTTTCGAAATAGTTATTTTTTATTTTTTAACAAATTTGCAAAAAAAATATTAAAGAAAGTAAAAGAAATCATGAATTTATAAGCTCATATAGGAAAACATGAGTTTAGAAAACTGAAAATGTTAAAATTAGAACGAATTTTGTAAGTCCTTCCCATTTTTGATTCAAGCTTGAATTTGCGTCTGATGACGCCACCATTTAACATCAGAAGATGAGTGTTCTTAATTGGACTACAGGCACTCCAAGTTTCATTTAAATTGCTGTAAAGCTTTACACTTTAGGTTGGAAAAGTCAGTGTTTTTAAAAAGGTTTTCCAGATGAAGTATGAAGTTTTTAAATTAATTAAATTAACAATCTAGAAAAGAAAGGAGAACTACCGAACCGCAGTACAATTTTTGGTTGCATTAGGAAATTTTAGAACCTTTTCGTACGAAACACATTATTAACAATTATGTTTTCGTAACCAAGGTTACCTATTTGCGACTGGCAGTAATGAGTCTTTGAAATTTCATTCATCTTCAAGTCTTTGTAATTTGTAAAATAGAATATCGCTCAGTCTTAATCTTTTTTCAGGAGAAAAATACAGCAAAAACATAAACGATATCGCCGGTAATAAGATATTAGATAACTGTGGCAATTTATGCTGTGCTTGGTTGTGTGGACCGATTCATTTAGGTTGGGTTTGAAGGTTTTGGATGCTACACTAATAGACACAAAGTCCGGAGAATTCGGCTCTGCTGAAGCTTTGCCTACGAGGGAAGTGTGCGGGAGGCAATTGACTTCCGAACCCACAAATCAACTAAATGAATAAAGACGGGGGACGATATACAACCTTAATCACAAGTCATGTGACCCGCCCGCTTTTTAAAAGATGAAACCAACCGCCACAACATTTCGAGCGAGCCAGTAGGAACTTCTACTTAAGAAGTTCAGTTTATTAAAAATAGTGTGAACTGTTGTTGTAATTACAGCATTTGCAGCTTAACAAAAATAAAAGACAAAGCACTGTCTGTTGTAGTATTGAAAACACTGCAAACATGCACTAGTTTTATAGATATGTTATACACCTGCTCTAACTACGTTGAAAGTGTTCATGAAAAATAGAATTGAAAAACATGTTATCGATTAGGGTGGCAGAATGATGAGTTATATAACACATGCGGATTGAAAAAATGTAATCGCAGGTTACTAAGAAACTCAATAGTACCTAGATGAGATTCCCGATTTGCGATAATGTTTCCCAAAATTATGCAGCATTTGTTTTCTCTGTCATCTTTGTCCATAAAATCATTCAAGGAGTTTATATTGAATGTTTCGAGACCTGTTGAAACTTTTTGTCGTGTTCATGAATCTTAGACGAAGCAATAAAAACACAAACAAATATATTCCGTGTGAAAGATTTTCTTCAACAAAAATAGAAATTTCTTAAGACGTTTGAACAAACAGTACACTCTTTGCTAACAAAAACCTTGTTTATAAGAACATTTAGGATGAAATTTGCCCCAACATTTTAAAAGAATTTAAGATCATACTCAAGGCTCAACAAAATTTTACACGTTCTTATTAGAAAAAAGGCCGTAGAATAGTATTTAAACATGTGTTTAGTTAAGTGCAGTTTTTAAAGTGTATGTCGCTAGAGTCGGGTTTTAGTTTCGCAATGAGAACTTTTGTTTATTCCGCTCCGGAAAGAAATTGTTTGCGGGGATTCTATATATATAGAAGTGGGGGACCCCGGGTAGGTGAGGTAACCCGGCGAAATGGGGTGACCACCTTAATTTCGGGACCCCGGGTAGGTTGGGTAACCCGGCAAAATTTGGTGACCACCATATTTCCGGAAATACGATATTAGATCACTGTGGAAATGTGTGCTGATCCTGTGTGGATCGATTCATTTAGGTTGGATTTTTTAAGATTTGGACGCTACACTAATACACACCAAGTCCCGAAATTTCGGATCTGCTAGAGCTTTGTCTACGGGGAAAGAGCGGGAGGCATTTTACATCAGAATCCACAAGGGGATCTGGATCAAACTGATCAGGTCACAAGTCACGTGACCCGTCTGGATTTTTTTATGTCCGTGCATCTGTTTGTAAATACTCCTAGCACCGCATGTTTAGTATGTCTTATAAAAGGTTACGAAAACAAACGCCCTTTTTCTGAACGTCATATGCCGCAAAAGATGAAACCAACCGCCACAACTGATTTCGACCGGCACAGTAGGAATTTCTACTTATTAAAAACATATTGCAAATTGTTGTTGTAATTACAGCCTTTTGGAACTAAACAAAAGTAACAGACAAAGCACGATCTGTTGTAGTATTGAAAACACTGCAAGCATGCACAAGTTTTATAGATATGTTACACCTGCTCTAGCTACGTTCAAATGTTCAGGAAAAAAAATAAAAATGCTTTGTGTGTATCCTAAGAATTTACCATCTCTTTTTAGTAACCTTTTGTATAATCAAACCTACTTTTTGTCCCAGAAACAGAGAAAAGACGTTCTCTGGTTATATAATGCATGGTCGGTTTATGACAGCTGTGACTGACATGTTAATCTGTCTGCCTTTTAAAGTCCGCGCATCTTCTTTTTAAAATGTCAAAAAGGAGAAAAGATCGTGCATATTTAAGAAGAAACTACGTTTCTCATTGGTTAAGATTTACGAATGCTAAGGTTGATCTTATAACCACCTGCAATAACGCAGCAAGCAGCTCTAAGTCATGTTTTAATGCTCTATCTCTAGACCAACTACTGATTACGAATGTTAATTTCCAATTTCTTGTTGTTACGTCCTAGTAACTACTTCCCAATTTTCAGTGTTTTTTGGAATTTTGATTTGTCTTTGCAGGTTTCGGTTGTTGATGTTAAGTGATTCACCCGAGCTAAATAAAAGGTAAGCCAAGCAGACTTTAAGAAATAGGTTGTTTTGAATTAAAATTTAGTTTTTAGTCGTAGCGCCTTTTTTACGACGGGAAGTACTTATAAGCCATTTGGGCTACCAGCCGCTGTAATAAAGAGAGTTCACCAAAAGACCACTAAAGAGAAAAACTGTATTTTAGTTCTGTTGATATTTTGCATGCCTTCTAACCTTTTGATCTTAAAGCACCTGGACGTAAAGAATAAAATGATCGTGGTGTTTGTTGCTCGATTGTCCATTTCTAATGAACACATTTCTGCCCATGAACTTTCTGTTTGTCTTCATTTTTCATATTCTCAATATCAAACCTTGTTTTGCACGACTATTTCCCCTCTTAAAGGTTCAATTGCTTTAATTTACTGCGTGTTCAAAGCGCTATAAACCATGTTGCTTTGATCTATCTTCAGCGACACTAATCTAGTACTTAAAGTTTTATTTTTAGCCATGCCAATTCAAATGTCGCCCGGCAATTCGATTGAGTGTTTGTACAAACACAACTCACGCGATGTGGGATATTTTTTTTCTTCTGAACGCTTTATTTTAATACCATTACCTATTATATTTTTAAGCCTTCAAGCTCTGATGGACTGATAGATATAAAGCAGAATTAGAAAAGAACATTTTTAAAACTGCGACGACCAACAATCAATTGCCATTAGTTGTTTCAGCAAGCTATAAGCAAGGCTTTTAAATAGGAATAGGTTCTCTGTTTTTATGAACGTAATTAGGAATAATGTCTCCACCAACGAAAATTTGTACTTTCCCCCTTTTTTTAGTCAGTATAAAGATTTTAATTTTGAGCTTGTCATAAGCAGAAAGAACGCCATGGCGCTGGTAGACACCAAAATACAAAAGTCCTGAATAATTAATGACGTGGCCAACTTCAACAGTTTGTGCAACCGCAGTTTCCTTCGTTTTCACAAAACGTCGGATCAATAACAGCGCGATTTTGAATAGCACTTAGGTTTCCTGCTAGTTGTACTTCGCGACTGATTCTCGTGCTTTTGTCGTGTTCGTAGAACGCCAGCTGATCAGAAAACCAACAACATATAATTCAGTTCTAATAAAAACAAAGGTTTTTGTACTTAGCCAGTACTTCGTGGAATTAATTTAAAATGTTTACAAAACTACAAGAGTGCCATTTCTTGAAAACCATAAATTTCCTTGATAGGCTGGTCGAACCTTGCAACACGCAACGGATTTTATGCCAATCGTCTTATGCAGAAAGCCAGGTGAGATTCGCCAGTTTGTGAAATTACACGAGGGTGTTTTTTAATCAACAGTAGATGTAGTTTTTGAAAGCAAAATCCCCTTTTGTAATTAACAACGGATAATACGTAGTTTTTGTTTTCATCTTATGCAAATATATCTCAAGTAAGTTATTTGATGAGATATGAATAAAGATAAGTTTTATTTTAAATTTCATTTATCATTTTATTTATTTTCGTCACATTTTATTGTACTTCATTTTATTATAACCTAGCTTAGTTCTTTGTTTAAACTAGTGTTTATTGTGAGATTCAGTTTTCGCTTCGTATTCGATATTTTGTAACATTTCAAACACAAATTCTCCTGACATCATCAGTTGAAACTAACTTTTCCACTGCATTCTATTTTCGCCAACTTATTTCTGTCGAGGGGACAAATCTTCTATTATCATCAGAAAAGAGGTTTTATCTCTTTTGCAGCATTCCGGTCTTAATTATATCACCACAAACGTTTTTATGCAACTAATATTTATAACGTTTTTGAATGAACATAAACTAAATCGCTCCAAAGTCGGTGTGAAAAATTTTGAATTACAACGTACTGAAGATTAACTCTAGCTCTCGAGGAATTTTCTTGTCCTTGCAACTCACATGCGTTTCTTTGACCAAGAATAGCAGAAATATAGAACACAGTGTCTTATACCACACTCGCGTGTTAAGACATCGAATAAAACAGCATAAAGTAGAATAGTTCTTTTTGTCCATGTTTAATTTAAAGCTGAACAAGAGTTCATAATTAATGAAGTGCAGTGTTTGCTACCAAGATTTCATTGTAAGCGTCATTTTGAATTGGGATATTGTTTGCCTTCTTTATATCAACACAACTGGGGCGACCAGATCAGCGAAATGTGATGTTATTCTTTTAGTATCAGAATTTCGCGCGAAAAAGGTAGGAACAGACTACAGTAACTAACTAATAAAAAGAAAATTATTCATTAGTCGAGGCCAAAAAGATTGTGGGATGTTTTTTGATGTTTAGGTTATTGCCATGTACTAAAAGCGTACATCAAACATTTTACATTCATGAATCCCGACTATTTACCTACATGAAAGGTTGGCAAAAACAAAACGATTAACGGTTTGTACAGCAAGCTAGCCTTGAGCTTTTTGGATCTTCAAAGAAAAACAAATCAAAACTGTTAGGATGATCCTAAGTAGCAGTACGGGAAGACGTCGGAGAAGATGAAACTCATTTAGGCTATTGAACTAATCCAGGAACAAGTTACTCGCCCAAATCAAATATATCAAAAATCCACAATGAAGTTTGTTTGTAATCTTTTATACTTAGTAGCGCTGTGTGAAGGTTCCCTGAGAATATACGGATGGGGATCAAAACGTACAACAACTGTTGCCATGAAACATTTATTAATTAACATGTGTTTGTTGCCAAGAAAACTAAAGAACAGGACATGAACTCCTTCTATTGCTAAACGATACCGGGGAAAGGGGGGCTATGAGTACCCGGGTCTATAACTCGTATATTGCTAATTCTTTCCGTATTAAAACTGTTTGTCAACACCTAACTAATTCAGCACAGATAAAATGCTTATTAATTATGTAACTTATGATGTCACAATCTGGACTAACATAATAATGGACAATTTTATTCACGCAAGGGAATAGAAATCAACAAAGTGTACAGTATGTAGTGAGGAAAGTTTGGTATTCGAATTCGTTAAGTTTGACTTCGCTGCATGCAGGAAATCTCGCGAAGCCTTGAGAAAAGAAACTCAATAAAAACTGCTGCATATTTTTGTTATTCCTTTGCATTTATTGTTTTTTAAAGATTACGAACGCAATGTAAACCAGCATAGTATATACTTCGCTATGAATAGTGAAAAAGTTGGTCTAAACTTCTTTCCGGTATTTTCCAAAAAGCGCTTCAAGCCAGTATCTCAAAAAAAATCTTAAAACGTTCTAATTATCTCAAATTATATTTAAATATTTTAAAAGTCTCTTATCTCCAATTTTTACTCGCTCAAACACAAAAAGTTAATGAATATTGTGATTAGAACCTTGTAAAAAAACTTAGTTTATGTTCTGAAAACATTCTCAATTAAGATTTAAAACGAGACTCCGTTGACAATGCATCTTGTAATAAAAAAGTGTTCTTAGCGCCGGGCTGTGGGTGAGTCATTTGAAGGCTTCACAGTGCCACACAAATCACAGACTTGGTTAAGAAATTTGCTGTTGTAAATGAGTAACTAGGAAAGGGCGCCTTGGATCTCAAAAAAATCGAAGCGAACTGAACCTTGTTCCAAATATCTCAGAAAATTACAAAACTTTCCAGAAAACCCATTTTATCCAAGCATTTTCGATTTATCCAGAAAAAGAGGCTACATAAATAGCCTAACTCGGGCCATGCCGTAAGCTTGGTATAATTATGGCTGAAACAGCGTATACTTTGATCTCATGTGTTCACCTCAATTTGTACGCCAGTTTTTTTGGTTAAGGATATTTGAACCATGCAGCTTACATGAAGTGTGATGCTGGTAAAAGAATATGGTCGGCAGCTATTTGAAGTGAAAAAAAAAGAGAAAAAGTATATTTACTTGCGGAATTGAGCTCGGGTCCGATACCCTAACAGCGATAGTGTTACGTCCAATTTTGTCGAAAATAGTTTAATACGTATTTAGGAAGAACAAACTTCTTGAAGTTGTTGAAGATACTCAAAAATCTATCAATAGAAAAGCAAATTTCCTTTTTCGTGTGTTCTCCTGAGTATTTTGTTTCAAGGTGTCAAGATTTCACAGCCATTAAGCAGTATGAAAGCAAGGATTCTTTAACAACAGTGTTCTGTGATCGTTTCCTGTATTTAGAGTAAATAAGGGTGTAAGAAGTCACTTTTGCAGCAAGTGAACGATTTTGCGGTGAACTTAGTGCAAGTTCGCTGGCTAACGATTGTAAAGAAGTGTATTGTGATAATTAACACTGCCGATAGAGAGCGTATATCGGGCGGCGTCAGGCAGAGTCGACAATAAGAATATGCGTCCGAATCGATAACAGCATTGAAACATTAAATAGAAAAGTTGCGTACTAGGATTCTTGCAACATAGAAGTACTGTCCAAAGTATTATCGGTGGTTTTCTGGAAGTGCCTTTGATTCAACTTTTCGGGGTTTTTTATCGTTCAGATCTCTAAGCCACTACATCTGGTCGCGTTCATAACAGGAAAGTTATGCGATGGTTGTCAGCAAGCTGTTTCGGCACCTGTTTATAATTCATCAAGTGGAGATGAATATCTCCTTTTTGCCGCTTGCTTGGGCGGTAGAGGCGGTGCGATTCCTTTATGAGAACCAAGGGCACACTCCCCAAGACATACTATGTGTGAAAGTCTTATTGCGTCACTTGTAAATTCGTCTGCTTGATAGGCTCTGTCGTTACCTTAGCCCTTAAATTGAAAACATAAAATACAGTTTAAGCTTCGTATCTCGAAAACTAAAAGATAATAGTACAGAAAGTTCAAAGATAATGCATTTGCATGTATCCATTATTAAATTTTGCAAAAATGATAATTCTGTGGGAAACCTTGCCCTATGCAACTTTAAATGATAAATCGTAAAGTGACCAACAAGGCTTTTAGTCTGAAGTGATTAATCAGATTCTTTATCGACCTGAGGAAGATTTTAATTAGGTAAAACTTTCTTTAGAGTGCATCATATCCAGTGCGACAGTGCGGTTTTGGCCGGAGCTAAACAGCAACCGCGAATCATTGCTTATACACAACTGGCTTCATAACAAGACACAACAAGTTAAAATATGAATTTTAAAATACGTGGTCGGCTGAACACATTACTTATCCTGCAAGAGAGTATTTATCAAACGTTTTCAGTTTAAAAACTGAAAACGTTTTCTGTTATAGTATGATTTTGTAAAATCCTAGAATCATCTTATTTACAAAACTGAATAACATTTTAGAAGTGATTTATCTGTGTCACGACAAACCACGCGACGAGAGTAAGTTTAAAATTCTTTTTGTCACAGTATGAAAATATTGAGTATTTTAAAAGCCGTTTTTCTGTTGCCACAATATGTTTGCTAGTTCATGCTGACTGTGTCAGTAAAAAATCGACCACATGTCCGGCCATATTAAAGATGTTTTGTTTGATACGGCCATATGTTGCCGCAGTGCCAGCAACATCATAAGTTTTGTCAATTTCAGAAATATTCTTCGTTTTGCTTTTGATGTCTAGTGTTAGATAAGCGTAAGATTTCTTACTTCGGCAAAAAAAACTCCTACGAAACCACATTTTTTTTTGAAAAACGTAAACCTTGTTTTAATCAAATTCATTAACATATAGCGTTCCGTATACGTATTGAATTAATACTATGACTCAATTCGAAATGTTTCTGACGCTCTCCTAGATCCTGTTGGCACTAAATCGCATGACACTGATATTATTTTCCCTTGAGTTGCAGAAGAATGGACAGCCTTTAGATAAACTTGAGCCACAAAATAAAGGAAACCATGGCGACATTACACAGGCAAACTTTTATTCGAGAACAAGTCCTTATTTGTGTTTTGTTCCTTTTGGGTGGTAAGTACGTCAATAATCCAAGAATATGTGCTTTATAGCAACCACGACAGTACACGCTTTTCAAAATAGGAAGCCAGTAATTTTGAATGAAGCCTAGTTGTTTTTAAATATTTTGCAAAATTGACTATACTGAACATTTCCTTAAGCGTAAACTAATGTAAGTTTGTAGTTTAAAAATGGCTTGTTATGGTTTTAAGCTGACTTGAACCACTAAGGCGCGAGATTCGGATACATTTGTTCTTATTAAATGCCAACGTGAAGAAGTTACATTTGACGAAAAAAACTACCCCAGCATTACGGAAAACAATACCCTTAGGTTTCTTGATCTTCATTTATAACAGTTAAAGTAAATCCCAAAACGTTATTCAAATATGTACATAAATAAAAACATACAAATAAAACTCGCGTGTGACCACCTTCAAATTGAACGAGTTTATGTGAAAATAAAATTTTCACAATGCTAATGGCGGCTATTTTTTAGTTTCATCAGTTTCAGCTTTTAACACTAAACCACATAAAATAGAATACTTATATCTTTATTTATATTTTGAACAACCTTATTCGTACTGACTGTATGACATTTCTATTTGTTGAGCTTATTTTAAGAGCTGTGCTGCATGCATAATTTTAATAATACTTTGTTGCAAAATTATTAAACCACAAACGTAGTAAGATTCAGTTGCGACTGATAGACATTGGCCCACAGATTAAGAGGGATTCACAACTTCCGTAGCATTTTCTTTGTCTTTATAACAGCATATAAATATTTCATTATTCAAATAAAAGGTTTGGTTAGATAAAAACAGCTGTTCGAAACTTTAAAGGTCTAAAATAATAAAACACTAAAACATATATATGGTTGTAACAGAATCATATAAGGAAAATTAACATAAAATAAATAAAATTATTTGTTGCTGTTTTCAAAACAAAAAATAATTTCGTAAACTTAGAGAATGTCTACGAACGCAATTGTTTCGTGAAATTGCGTAAAACTGTGTCAGCTGCTAGAGTCATTTGTATAATCATGCCGATGAGATCGG
>JAOBYF010194435.1:0-10450 GCA_025403605.1 Parazoanthus darwini | reverse complement strand
TACTGGCTTTTAGCAGACGAGCTTTATGACTTCGTGTCCAATATCGGTTTTAAACCTGCCCCAAATACCGATCACTCCGCTATTTATTTGGAAATCAGAAGTTTAGAAATTGAAGATCATGGAAGAGGATATTGGAAGTTCAACTCCTCGCTTCTTGATGATAATGAGTTTACGCATGCAATACCTGAAAAAATCAATGAATGGCTTTTAGAATTTTCTTGTGTACGAGACAAACGAGTTCTCTGGGACTTGATTAAATATAGAATTAGACAGTTCTCTATTCAATTTGCCAAACAAAAAGCCAAAGAAAGACGGGACAAAGAAACCTTTTTGTGCGAGAAAGTCGACAATTTAGAAAAACTGCTTGCAGATGACGACTCGTCCGGAGTGTATGACGAGTACGAAAAAGCAAAAGCGGAGTGGGACAAATTTAACGAGCACAAACTATACGGTACTCTGATTAGATCAAAAGCTAGATGGTTTGAACACGGCGAAAAATCGTCAAAGTATTTTTTGTCGCTGGAGAAAAGAAATGCTGTAAAAAAGCATATGCGGAAACTGCGCCTCGATGACGGCAGCCAAACTACAAATCCAAAGCTAATTCTTCAGAAACAGAGAGAGTTCTACAGCAGTCTATATAAAGAAACGAGTCAATGCAGTGACTTCGATTTCGATCCTGCAGAAGCAACCGTTTTCTTTCAAAAAACAATGTACCGTCACTATCAGTACTGTCTACAACAGCCAAGGCGAAGGAAAGCTTTGCCTCGTTGCTGCAGAGATTGGAGATCTTCTCCGAATGGTTTCGCGCGAAGAGAGCCATTGCTCACTGTATTGAATACATCAAGATACTCCAAAAAAGAGTGCAATGTAAGAAGTGTCGTGACACAGATAGATCCAAACTGAACCAAGGAACTCCGTTGAACTCTGTAACTGTTGAAGAATTGAAGCAAGCCGAGCTGGTGATCGTCCAGCTCATCCAGCATGAAGCCTTAAGCGAGGAAATCCAAATCCTGAAGAGAAAAGGCCCTGAACCTGGAGATCAACGAGGTGAAAGCCGCAGGATGCAAACAAAGGTTCTGCCAAGCCATAGCAAACTTCATCGCTTGGATCCTTTTGTGGATGATCAAGGATCGCTAGGAGTAGGAGGACGCATCAGGGAAGCAAGTATTGCCTTTGAAGTGAAACATCCCCTCATATTGCCAAGAGCTGGGCACATTCCTCAAATAATCATAAGAAGCTATCACGAAGCTTCTAAACACCAAGGCAGAGGATTCACGATTAATGAATTGCGGTCCTCCGGATACTGGATTGTTGGATGCAGTGCAGTCGTTGCGAGGCTCATTGAGAACTGTGTGACATGCAGGAGACAGAGCGACAATGCAGGAACAGAAGATGGCCGATTTACCTGAAGATAGGTTGGAACCAACTCCGCCTTTCACCTACTGTGAGTGGACTACTTCAGCCCATGGCACATTAAAGAAGGATGCAAGGAGCCCTCTGACAACTGAAAATCTGACATCACCAGTTTCAATTGAAGTGCTGACTCCCAACCACTTCCTTACTATGAAGACCAAGGTCGTATTACCTCCACCGGGACACTTCAAGTCTGCTGACCAGTATTCGAGAAAGTGGTGGAGGCGCGTGCAGCACCTAATGAACGAGTTTTGGAGCCGCTGGAAGAAGGAATTCCTGCACACCTTGCAGGAACGGAGTAAATGGAACAGACCGTGGAGAAACCTCCAGATGGAAGACGTCTTTATCATTAAAGACGACGACATTCCACGGAACCAGTGGAAGCTTGGGCGGGTAACCAAGACCCATCCAGACAACGATGGCCTCGTCCGCAAGGTCAAGGTGGCTACCTCCAGCACCAAATTGGATCGACCAGTCCATAAGTTGGTCCTGCCGTTCCCAGCTGAGAGACCTGGAATCTCCGACAAGGAGCCAGATATGCCGAATTTTGTTTTGTTTATTTTACGTGTTAACAATTATGGAATCTATTGAGAACTTTCGTGTTATTATAGTTTGATATTAACGATTTATAATGTAAATTTATACGCATAAATTTAGGGGAGCTATGTTACGGCAGTCACTGATGCCTTAGTAAGTCACTTAATTACATTTTGTCATGGTCAATATTTGAAAGGGATCAGTATATCAAGTGACACTCAAAGCGTCGCTTGAGATTGAGAAAGAGAAAGCCATAGAAAGCCAAACTTGTGATCGAAAGTGAAATCGTTTGTTTTTATCCCGCAAACGTTGGTATGTACGCCTTTTCCTAGTGTACTACGTAATTAATGTAATTTTCTGAGCATCGTTTGAATCTCGAATCATTTAGAGGATAATCTTAGCGAGTGTTTTTAGATTCGTAATTTGTAATAATTATCATTTCAGTCACGTAGCGGTCGAACGCATAATAATCCTACGTTTTGTTCTTAGTTGACCGTAGGGTTCAGGACTGAGACAGTGAATAAATGAGAAATATCACTGGACGCTCCGCGTGTCGCACTTGCGGGAATTTGAGAGAATAAGCGAACATTTACAAGGATTACTGCAGTTACAAACAATGGGCAAGAAGAGGAGACCTTGAAACACCATAAAAGATATATCAGAGGTCTTGATTCAGCAAAACTGGCCAAATTCCTACGTTTTGTATGTAGCTCAGAGTTAATGCTATTTCCTGAGATTCAAGTAGCATTTACACAACTTGAGGGTGTGGCAAGAAGACCCATTGCACATACATGCAATTATATTTTAGAAGTATTCACAACGTACCAATCCTTCCCAGAGTTAAGAGAAGAATTCAACAGTATCCTTGCAGCAAATAATTGGGATATTGACATTGCTTTGGTTGAAAAAGTGCTTGGATACTGCTGTTGCTCAAGTCTGAACATGCTAATAGGTGAATCTTTGCTGACATCATTGTATACACGATGTTCGAATCTCAGCACGCAATGCATTCTGGGCAAGGAACAAAGTCCATTCGGGCATCGATCCACCTGATTCAGTGTAAACAACTCGAGGTTTGGTTCACTTTTAGCTTTGACTTCCGAAATCGCGTAGTATTTTACGTAGTTTTAAGCCAGTAAGCAGTATATCTATTCGAAAATATCATATCCTCGCTACATCTAAAGCTTTTGGTTGATTTGAGAGCAGTTAAATCAGTTGAAAGTCACTCAGTTGACAGTCCGTCGAAACAACAATGGCGGACGAAACCCTTGAGATGGACGAAATCAAGACTTGGAGAACGGATGCCCTTAAAAAAATCCTAAAGAAACGAAATCTGAAAACCACCGGAAGGAGGATATTCTTGAGGCTAGAGTCTTCTCCGCAAAGGAGTTAGGGATCCAAGTATGCCCTGATGCATCCGAGAGAGCTCAGCAGGCACGCCGTGAGTTAAGTGCAAAACTTATTACTCCAAAAGGAGATTTACCTAACCCTTCAACTCTGAAAGAAGGATGGATAAATGAAACTCAAGGAATGACTCAGTGGCCATCGATTTTGTTAAGCGATATAACGATATACATCATGAAAGATCATCCAGGCAACGACATTTCTCTTCAGAAGCGGCTGCTAAATGAGTATAAGGAGGGAAATGCATATCGACTTTATGAAAGCGGATGGCTAAAAGAAATACACATTCACAAAATAAGCGATAATTCTGACTACGCTTTTTTGAAAGCACAGTGCACCCCGTCGATGCGCATCAATAACATACCCCATGATGTCTGGATTTGTGCCGTCAAAGAAACTGGAGAGATACACAGCGCATACTGCTCGTACAGCAGGGCAAGGAAATTTTACATAACCTAGGTTTGTTGAGTTCCTATTAACTAAATCAATTTTAATAATTATAGCTGAACGGTGTAATGATTATCAGCATAACTAATAATGCTAAATATCCTAATTGCATGTGCTTTGTTAATAGCTTGCATAGAATTAGAAGCACAATTTAAACAAAGAACTTAAATGTAATTTAGGGCCTGTTTACTTCAGGTTACCCCCTAGGGTCTAGTGCTATGTCAAATTGTACAAAATTACCTCCTCCTCACCCGCTGGCATATCACTTGTTTCTCTTTTTCTCAGATACACCAGTGGCTGCAAAGGAGGGCTACTTATGATTTGACATAGACCCTAGTAGGGGCACTTTAGTTAGGGATGGGCCATAAGAAAAAGATTGAGAGAGTGACAATTCCCTCCAAAACATTCCTGCAAGGATAACTTTTCAGAAAAAAAAATCCTGCAACCGGTTCGTTCCTAAAAGAAATATATTAGTACAAGCGAAAAAAATTCCTGCAACCAAGTTAACTGAGAAAACCAAATCCTGCACCATGTTTTTCTGCCTCCCCTCCATCTTTTACTAATGGTCTGTCCCGTCTAGTATGAATAGTCAATATCACATAGTGGCACGAAGATAATCAAGGTTTATTTTTTAGCGGCACAATGAGTCATTCCATGTTAGTGTCATTCCATGAGTCATTCCATGTTAGTCCTGCCTTCCAATTGATGTACTCTTCTGGCCAACCATCTCACAGAAGTTACAGAAGCACAATAATTTTTTTTTTTGTAAACAACATGCAATAACAAAATTATTTCTTATCTTAGGCTTGGAGGCTCTTGTGCCCATGTGACTGCAATGCTTTCTAGGATCGAAGCTGCTGTGAGGACAGGACATACCAATCCTGCATGCACCTCGCGCACTTGTGAATGGAATGTTCCTCCAAAAAAAAACTAAAGCTGAACCATTCAGAATAAAGGATGTAACTTTCAAAGCTGCAAAATTTAACAAACGTAAGATTCATTTCCTTTTCTGTATCCAAGACTCTTGAAAGGAGAGATTAAAAACAGATCTCCATTCCATTTAAATGTACGTACTCAAATTTGATTTAACGACTTCTTCCAATGAGAGCACTGGTGATGATAATTAACACTAATTTTAATGTACGAGTTGTTGGATTATCAAGCATGTCATTGGTTGGGAAGTTGTCATACAATGGAACCTCAATTCTGATACTTCATCTAACAATATCCTTGAATTTATGATAACATCTCCTGAGGCATACCATAAATCGAGGTTCAACTGCATTGGGAATTCAATTTTTCAATCGGAAGGTGTTTATAATAATACTATATGCTATGTTAACTTTCTGTTTCCCACAGAGACAAGGCCTCTGCTAACTCAAGCAATAAATAGAATTGCTTTAGTAATTTTTGTATTTTAAATATGGTAGGTCCAAGGCCTGTTCCCACAGCTAGGAGGCTTTATCAACCATTGGAACAGAGACATCACGAGAACGACAATAAAAAGAGAACACAGCTATTCAACAATCTGAAGGACAACCTCCCTGGTGCTTGTATCCATTCATTTTTTGATGAGCTTGGATTGAATGAACATGTGACAGCATCTCCTATAGCTAGAAGTAACAATACATGTAGTGATATATTAACATTAGCCCAATCCTGTAAAAGTACAGAGGAATTTATTTCCAAAATACCTAAATACACCAATGAAAGGGTAGCAGAAATTGAAAAGGAAACAGTGGGCCAATCAGGCAACGAAAAATGGGTTAGCTATCGTAAAGGAAGAATTACATCCTCAAATTTTTATGCTGTTTTCACTAAAGTAGAAACTCTCAAAAGATCTCAGCCCAAAAAAGATGTGAATACTGACTCACTTGTTAAGACACTAATGGGTTACACCCAATCAAGTAAGACTTTGCCAGCCTTGCAACATGGCAACACATATGAGCCTATTGCCAAGAAGAAATATATTAGTGTTATGGGTACTAAACATCAAAATTTTACTCATAGAGATGGTGGACTGTTTGTTGATTCAGAAAAAACATACTTGGGAGCATCACCTGACCTGTTAGTTAACTGTGACTGTTGTTGACTTGGAACTGTTGAAATTAAATTTCCATTCTCTGTTGCACAAGAAGATCCATGCACAGCTGAATTGGCTTATCTCACTGGTAATGGGGAGAGCAGGAAATTAAAAACAAACCATGCATACTATGCACAAATACAAGGTCAGCTAGCACTTTCAAAGAGAACATATTGTGACTTTTTCATCTTTACACTAAAAAGTACCTTTGTTGAGAGAATCTATTTTGATGCAAGTTACTGGTCAAAACTGAAGCCAAATCTGGAATATTTTTTGATAACTACATCGCTGACGAGCTTGTGCATGCTAGACTATTAAAAGCATGAAATTGATTAGATGAATGATTAGATGACCAGTATTTCATGGTAGAGTTTGTGAACTACATACTGTAGATGTTTCCATTTATTAAAGTCAGCAAATAATAATAAAAAAAACAGACAGTTGAGGACTGCATATGGCTCTGCTATTGGTATTCTTGAGACATATTTTTTTTTGTCTTTCTTGTGTCAAACAACTGCCTTTCTACAGTTTGCTTCCCTTATGCAGTACCATTATGGGGTTTTCTATAATTATAATCTATTAGAAGTTTTTGCTTGCAAAGGTGACTGTCCACTTGAACATGCAAATGATAGTGGATATACACCTATTTCAATGAATGTTGCTTCAAAGAACCACTATGTACCATGTATCATGTTTCATACAGCAGGAGCAGTAAATCGACCTGTTTTCAAAATAATAGGCATGTTGCCTCGAAAAATGTGTCTGATTGGAAGTTTTGGGTGATATGAAGTTCAATTTCATGACCATAAAATGAAGATCTTGAATTGCCAAGAAGAAATTATATTAGAAATATATTAGTGATACATGACTGTACATGATGCACGATACATGGTTTTACGATGCAACATTAATTGAAATAGGTGTATAAAAAGTAACAAAACACCAAAGCCATATATTTTTTGTCATATTACTAAACACAATCTTATGAGCCATAATGTTAACTGCTGAGTTTGGGGTATAAGTTACAGAGTGCAGCACAGATTGTTACCATGTCATCAAAGTTGTCCAGTAACAAAATCGGCAGCTCATACTTTAAAATTCTAAATGTTTTAAGCCTGCGAATAGCTTGTTCTACGAAGATTCTGAGATTAGCGATATCCTTTGTTTTCTTTACATCAGACTTTGACAACTGCTCACTACCTCGTCTTCCTGGAGGAATGAATAATCTACAATGTCTCACAAGCAGCTCCTCAGCAATCGTGAAACCTCTATCAGCCATCACTTCGTCCCCTCTTTCGAGAATGTCATAAAACCCTGAATCGGCTGTTACATGCACATCAGAGGTTCTACCCCCATATCCTTCTGAAATAAAGTTGAAGGTTCCACATGGCATTATAGAGACCAGTACCTTGATAGTGTTATTATGTTTATAATCGGACCATGTACCTGCTCTTAATTTGGGGTCTTTGGGGGTTTCAATGAACATTTCAGTGCAGTCTATGATGTGCCTTACACGTCTGTAACTGGTACCCTGAAATTTCTTGGGTAAATGCTTTAATGAAATTTCACGAGGGAGATTGTAGATAAGACACTTCAATTCTTTTGCCAAAAACTTCACCCAAGTATTAAATATTTTGCTAACAGTTGTTTGTGATATCTGAAAACGGTCTGCAAGGTCACAGTTAATTGATCCCAACCTTAATTTCATCAAAGTTAAGATGAATTCATCCCTTAGTGATAGTTTCCTGGCTGGACCTGACTTTTTGGGTGATTTCTTGAAGTTTCTGCCACGTGAAGATGAGTGTGTTTTAGAGCCATGCCAATAATGGAGTTTTGGTGCTTTCTTTTCAAAAACTTTATACAAAGAATTAAGGGCTGCTTTAACAGGAATGCCAGTGAAAGCCTGACTTTCTTGTCAGTGTTCAAAGAACTATATCCAAATCTGGTTGGCTGCTTATTTGTATATTTAGCTTTCCAGAGTAGGACTTCTGCCTTAAGTTTTCTTATTTCCATTTTTAGTTTCTCTACTTCAATTCCATTCTCTAGTTCTTTATCAATCCCTTCACTTTGAGATGAATTGTCTGTCTTGTGTTCCTTTACAGCAAGTGGCACCGGCACATCTTTAGAAAACAAAGAGACATCTGAAGGTCTGGTCAGGCCAGCAGTAGGGCATATTGGGTCTTCAGGTTTGGTAGGACTAGCATTAGGTTGGGTGCTTATCTCCTCGTGAGAGCTTGTTTTAGCCTTTTTTGCAGGCCTCTCTATAGAAAATGCTCTAGGAGTTGGCTTCTTCCTTCCTTTCGTCACTGTTATATGGTTATGTCCCACATCTATATTAGGTAAGGGATTCAGTTCAGTAGGTTTTCCATCAACAAAATGTTTCGAACAAACTCGTGAATCCCCTTTGGGTTGCCAGTTTTCTTGATCCACTCATTTCTGAGTTCAGGATTCTTTTTAGAAGTAGGAAATGGAAACAAAATAAATGGAGGATTACAGGTACAGTGCCCCAAGCCCTGGTTGCACCCATGAATAGGGCAGATTTCTTTGCTCCATTTATCAAGCTTGGCCCCACTGTTAGGACATCCAACCACAACACAATTTCGGTGACCAACCATACTTCTAGCTGAGCGATCTGAGCAAATAAAACAAACTAGTCAACTAATATAAAATTCTCTTACATTCCAACCGGCAACAAAGTCAAAACGCATACGTGACGGCTCAATTCAACTGAAATGTTTATGAAAAGATCGCTACAAGTAGAAATGTTGTACACGAGAAAAACAGCTGTTTTAAATCAGGATAATATAGTTTGATTGTTGTTGTTGTTTTGGGGTTTTGGAGCCATTTTCATTTGCCGATTCAGTCATCAGGCATTGTCACAGTGTAAAGAACAGCATCGACAAAAACTAATAAAAATACAGTTTACTTACTTTACTATGAAGAACAAATCCTGATTATGGGATGACAATTCAATAAATTATATAATTTTATGGTTATGGTCAACATATAACCTCGATTTTCCAAGAGAAGTAAGAGAAATGTTCGGATGACAGCGCTTTATCACTACTCCGTAATGGTGGACCATGATGTTTATGCCCGAATGGACTTTGATCCCAGCCCTTAATGCAATGCGCACCCGGTGGTAGTCTGAGATTCGAACATCGTGTATACATTCTGCTTCAACAGCATACAACTTTAGTCAGAGAAAGACAAAGGAAAACAACAAATGACTTAAGAAAGCTTGTAGAATGAAATGAGTGGCCTAACTTTCGATTCTATGTGTATAGTTTCAAAGAATAAATCGCGACTCGAAAAAAGCGCAAAACTGCTAGGTTGCAATAATGATGAGCCATACAATCTGCATGTCAATTGCATATTTTTAGAGATTTTTTTTGCAGAATAATTTCACTATTCAGAAGCTTTTGTTATGTGTCTTAATTAGAAAGAAGAGTGCATATGCCAATAAGGCAACTAATGTAAACAAAGATTTGAATATTGGAAGTGTCATAATTTTGTTGTTGTATTTTCTGGTACCCTTGTGTTTTTATGAAATGTAGACAGATACATTATAATGAACGACATTAGTAAACAACATTTTGCATGGTTGTTAACTGTCACGTGGTTTCGAGGAAAGAGGACCCCTTTTCATTTGGAGAGAGGGAGAACTAATAGCTTAAAAAAAGAAAAACAATGTTTGATGACAATTATTTGTTTGAAAATGGCATAACCAGCAACAAAAAAATCCTTAACAGAATTATGTCTGTTCTTTTTTGTTCATGTTAAAAATAATCATTTATAGAGCCAAATATTTTTATTAGTTCTTGAGCGTCAAAATGTGATCATTTGCTATGTATTGTTCACATGAAGGTACACAACACATGTTTTGCAAGGATTGATATCTGAATAAGATCTTTCATTTCCTGAAAATGAAATTTCCTGTAGTAAGCAACGTCACCTTTGTTGCAGTTTTGTTATGAAGTTTATATTTTATTTCTATAAGAGGGTAAATCAAGAGGTGCAGACTTACAGTACAAGCAGAAAAACACCTGAAAAATTTCAATTTACTATATTTTACATGTAGTTCAGTCTGTTTATAATTCACCACTACAGAAACTATACACAGAGACTGTGTCTGTGGCTACCCAGACATTCCACGAAACCAATGTTTATCTGCACAATACATGCTATTTTTCTCATTGATTGACTGTCTCATGCAACTTTGTTATGCACAGGTTAAAGATTATTCATTTGTAGTTTCTGGATAAGTGAAGTAAAACTGATGACACAAAACCAGCTAATGTGCACTAGCATAATTAATTTACTGTCAGCACCATATATACTGTATTAGTATAGGTCACACAATATATTGAAGTGAAGTAAACTTGGCACTTAGTCATGAGTGATATCAACTGTATCATCATGACTCACTGTACTGTATGTTTGCAAGTCAGCGATCTGCGAATATTTTAAAATATCTATAATATATTTAAAGATTGAACTTTGTACCATTAATCTACCATTTCTTACATAAGCTTAATATCTTTGTAAGGGAATATGTTTGAACAG
>JAOBYF010194434.1:0-18156 GCA_025403605.1 Parazoanthus darwini | reverse complement strand
TCACCTCGCACAGCGATTGTTCTTGATTTTCTCTTTGCAGCTTTTTGGGTTCGCGACAGAGAAAGAGGTTCTTTCCGCAATTGTTTGACCTGCGTACAAATATCTTTATCGTCACTCTTCCCACAGAGAGCAGAAGATCGAAAGGAAAGTAGAAAACCAGCGAGGGATATACTGAAAAAACTAGTGTTCAGTAGCTACTTGTCAGACTGTCCTCACGATTTTACTCGAGATTATCGTAGGCGTTGCGATAATAAAATTGTATCTCTGTACTTGCCACGGTCATATCTCACACAATGCAGGTAAAGGCTTGGTAAAATACTTACTAATCACACTTTCGCAATTCGGGAAGGAATAAAAATTAAAACTGTTTTATAAACTGAAAGCGACGAGAGCAAGAAAATTTATTTTCGCCGCCATGTTGTTTGTTTATACCCAGAGCAAATCGCCTGTGACGAGTTTTTAAAATCCGTGCCGTGTTAAGCAACACCGCTGACTACCTGGAGAAACTGTGTTCAGTCACCTTAATTAGGCCGAAGAAAGGAACCTCGTTCCCGGATTTTCATGGGTATTTTTCAAAATGGCAGTTTCTCTGCTGAGGTACAGTAGGGCACTTAGCTTGGCTGGCCGCCCTTGCAGCAGTTGATGTCATAATTTGCAATTTCGGCAGTTTGTTATGTAAATTAGGCTTTGCTTTCAAAGTTTGAGAGTTTTTTAAAAAGTTGGCAAAAAATCAGATTTTGAACACGGTAGTAACCAGTATGCAATTGTTTCTTCAACATTTGTGCTGCAATTAGGATAGAATGTATAAAAAAATCGCAAGATGACGGAGCTTGGCTTGAAACATCTGCTACAACAGCAACACTATTTTAAGGCCTAGAGTTGTGTCACGCTCCAAGTAATCCTGAACTTGGTAAAGTAATGTTACCTATACACTCCTTTTTTATTGAGAACAAACTTAATAAGAACATCGAGTCTGCGTTCGCCCGAAAAATAAAAACAAAATAAAAACAAACTGAGGCTGAATCAAAATTTATGCAAGTCCTAAATGTTGGACTGAAATCAGCTCTCTGATAACACATGCACCCACGTCATTTTAAAATAGTGTGTCTTGCAATATTCTCTTCAAATTCAGTTCTTGTGAAACAAATTTACCGAATTTTAGGCGAGTTTAACCCCCTTCGGAAAACATAGCCGTAAAGAACAAAATACGAACATTTCGAGACTGGAATTGCCGAAATAATAAGAACATTGAGCCTGATTTGACTGGTTCTTAATAAAAGAGTGTGCTAACTGAGTAGACGTAATGAATAAACTTAGAAAACGCCCTGGCAATTTCCCCTTAATTTGCTCGTTTTTAACGAAGGTGTTTGTTAGAGACAGTAGCTTCTTTTCCGTAAATCTTCATCAGAGACTTCTAGCAGTAAAAACAGCCAGGAGTGCAATTCATATACATACTTCAATACGTCCGTGATTTGTAAACCAAACCTAGTCACTGGCCGTGTAATGATGAGTTACAAAATGGGACTAGTACTTACTTCGCTCACTCGCTAGCTGTAGAACTAATGTTATTATAAAAACTTTACTTAACTTGATAAAACGCCATATAATTGAAACAATGTTTGAAAAGTTTGAGTTTAGAAAAGTTGCAATAGCTAGAAAATCAGTGTATCAGGTAAGCTAAACGCAAATAGTCAAAACTTGAAAATAGTACAATTCTTAATTTATACAATAGCAAGTACAATTGTTCGATTCTGAGAGGGTTATGTCGGCACATTTCAAAGAGTAGCTGAGGTATGACCTTGTGTTACGGAGAAGGTAGGCTTTCAGATGATACTGGCAGGGGACAAGGTCATGGATTTTGTTCTTAGTTTTGCGGATGGCAAGGGTTAAACTCTTTGTAACCTAAAATATTCGTGAATGACACAAAACATTCGGCTCAATTAATTAAACAAGATTAAACAATCGGCTTTAGCAGTGAGTACATAAACAACTTCTAGAACTTTGTAGAAATGAAAAGGGGGTTCTAGCCTCTCCTTGAATTATAACGCGAAATAAAAAGAAACTTAGAGGCGTCAGTATTACTTTCTAAAAAGGATTTTATATTATCAACCCAATGTTTTATCTTTCTGTCCTATTTCTATCTAAACTGCTATTGTTCACACTTATACCTTTCAATAGGATTTAGCTCATTGATACTTTGTTTCAAAAAAGCTCTCTATTCTGAGTTAGAGATTACATGAGAAAGTAATTATAGTGAATCTCATTTTCAGTGAAGATAGTGTATTTGTAGATTAGTCATTCCTGTGTGAATGTTAATCCGGAGATCCTTTTCCAGATTCTCAGCTGTGTCATGCAGAGCAAGAGAATTAAAACGACTTCAAAGTGTATCCCGAAAACTGTTCCCCTTTTTTGTCAGGCTTGAGAATTAGGTTAACAAAAAGCTACAGTGCATGAAGAGGTTGGCCGACTTTACAAGAGATTGAATAAAACTTTTGCTTTATAAAACACGTTATATAGAAAAGTCATGATTTGACCGTATTAACAGCGAATACTTGTAGATCGTCAGTTGGAGATTTCCTGTTTACTCTTATTACAGAATTTTACGGAATCTAAGAAGGGTCATGCCACTTCTTTCTTTGTTGCCACTTTTACTGTAATTTTAGGTGTTATTTTCATTGCAAGTTTCCCTGTCAGTTTTTTAACTGTTTTTTACTGTTACTTTTACTACCAGTTCTACTGCCAGTTCATTGCTGCTTCAAATATGTCATCTTTAAATGACTGACGGAGCAATTTCTCGAGATTATTTAATAGCTAGAGGAGTACTTTAAACTGGGTTATAACACAACAGAAAGTTTTAGTCTTCCTCATTCTAGCATTTTCTCTCCGGAATGCAAGATGAACGGTGCGCGTGCCTTCAGCCAGCAATAAAAGTGGCAGGTAAAAGTGACAACAAAAGTGGCAGTAAAAATTGCATTAGAAACGGCAGCAAAAGTGGCAGGTAAGAATGGAAGTAAAAAATGACAATAAGTGTGGCCATAAATGCGGTAGTAAAAGTGGCAGTGAAAAAAAGTGGCAGTAAAAATGGCAGTAGAAATGGCAGTAAAAGTGGCAATAAAGTCGTAGTAAAAGTGGCAGTGAAAAAAGTGGCAGAAAAATGGCAGTAAAAATGTCAGGCAAAAAGTGACAGCAAAAGTAGCAATATACGTAGAAGTAGAAATGGCAGTAAAAAAAAGAAAGATGGCAGTCAAACGAAGTAGCAAGACCCTTTTTGGACTCCGTACAATTTTGTTCTTACTCCATCAAATTTTAGGTTTTACGTGTAGGTTAAAAATCTCAAGCATTCTCTAATGTAAGGTCAGTAAGCTGTCAGGATATTCTCGCTTTGTCGCTTTCTTCAATCATACCAAACTCGAGCTTATTCGAATTATTCACGGAATTTGATGAGACCACAAATTCAAATAGCGTGTCTGTGTATATTTTTTCTATTTTCATCAACTGTAATCTTGTTTGACCGTGACAGCGATAAGTGGTAGCTCTTCAGCTGGAGATTTCTCGTTCAATTCTCACGCAATCTTGTCCTTACTTCATCAAATTTTAGTTCTTCGCTTATATCTTCTTATTTTTTTGCACTAACAACACTCACTATTTTCATTTTTTCACATCTTCACTTTACAAACTTCCTCAACGCACAACTTTACAAGGGCGATTGAGCAGCACAATAGATGAAATTCAACATGAAAAGCTGCACTTCATCATGAAGGCGTGTGAGGCATGTAGATATGCTTTCAACTCCAAGCTAGTTACGGAGATTTTATCATTTTCTTAGCGCAGAAAAGCTTAAAAAGATACATTCTCATCTTCGACTTCCTGTGGAAAGCTTAATTACGATCTCACTGTTGCAATCATTCCAGTTGATCAGTCGTTATCAGGAAAAAGGTTGGCATAAAATGACACGTAAACACTGCCATTCAACATGGAAAAGGGATTTGATTTCTTGATTACGGTGCGAATTTGCGAAACTTTTAAGATTCACGACGAACGAGAATATGCAGCTCACTAAAACCGCTTTTAAATGCGGACGCTGACTAAGGGATAAAGATGAACCTTAATATATTTTCATTATAAAGTAGAGCAATAAAAATATTCAGTTGAAAACAAAACAATATTGCAGCAAAAAGTTGAGTGTGAACGGGAATTTTTTGTCAGAGGAAAAACTTGCAACTCGTGGCCATTCACACCTACATATATTTCTTATACGACGAGCTGGACTGACCAAGTGGATGACCTCACAAAAACAACGACGAATACAAATAAAATCTAAATAGCAGGAACAACCTACCAAACATATTTTTGGATCAATAGATCTTCAAATCCAATCATGTTAAAGAAAATATATTTACCTTGGACTAACCTCAAAACCTGAAATCTTACCTGCAGAACCAAAATGTCTCAATATTGTATATACAAATATTGAAACAGAAAACCAAATTGCAGACCAGTGTTGCTTTAATCAAAGTATCCTTTAATACTAAATTGAGTCAGTACCAACACAGAAAAATGCGTTTGAGACAGCACCTATAAGAGAACTCTCTGCAATGAATTTGATCAAATACTATCTGAATCGAGCAGATAATGCTCATTAGTACGTGTACTCATATAAACTTCTGGATTAAGAATAAGAATTTACTTGTTGTTTCAAAACACAAGCACTTGCTGCCATCTAACCATTTTCTCGTAAGTGAAAAACAAGTATTATGTATATACATACTTATACTACTGACATTTCGAACGAAAAATAAAAGTTATCTCCAACATATTATACGAAGACTGCGTACAATTGTCAAGCTGAACGTAACACGTTCAAAGCCAGAGAAGAGCTTTAGAACAAGTTCAATATAATACAAGGCTGGTAAATGTCATATAACTACTGCAGTATTCTAACCGAGTAATTTTCCAAAAAAAATGACGGAGTTCTATTTGTTTAAAAACTGTAACCGGTTCCAGCTATCCCATCATTAAAAGCTAAACACAAAAAGCACTTCAGTGTGACCTCCTAAACTGCTGGTAAACAACACTATGAAGCAAGTTACTAACTGTACTGCTGGAATCTCTTCTGGCCACAGAACACCTACCATCGATATGGTTTCTGCGAATAGATACTACTATACTACTACTTCTATTATTATTATTGTTATTATTATTATTGTTATTATCATCATCATCATCATCATCATCATCATTATCTTTATTATCGTTATCATTTATATAATTTGAAAATAGAAGCAGTAGTATTAGTAAAAGTATGAAATGCTATTATATACAGTGTGTACCATTCGTAACAACACTTTTATTTAAAATAAAAAACAGTAAAATAATAAGACGAAGAATAGTCGTAATAGCAATAAAAATAGAAATAATAACAAGAGCCAATGCAATCTCAGTTGGATCGAAACTCGAAAAAGAAGAAAAACACTAGCACAAGTGGAACACACACAAAAACCTACGGGGTATTACATTGTTCCATACCAGACAGCAAGATTTCTGACAAAAAAATGCTTGAAAGCATGCGTGAATTAAGCTCCTTTTTCCTGTAAAATAGTGTTCTAAAGTATCTCATCAAGAATATCTGCACATGACTGTATCATGGAAAGGAATCTTCAGCGTGGAATAAAAACTTCAATCCCTCCACAAGAGCAAAACATTTATTCTTTCGAATCAATTGTACAAACTGTACGGAGAAACATTCATTGCATTGGTTGCGGCAATCGTCAAATCTACAAGGTCAATTAACAAGCTTTTGTTACAAAATTCTTCCTTCGCAGTCCTTTGGTCTTTCGAGATTAGAGGTCTCCATGTTAAAAATTTCGCCACATTTGAAGAGATAGTAGTTGAAAGAAGGACGAACGTAACTCCATATCACTATTTCTGGAGACTAAGGGTTATCCTTTCAAGTCAATCATTTTATTGTTTACTGCTTTTGGAGGGTATGTAGAAATCTTACCGAGTGTTTTCATATTCAGAAACACAGTTATCCAAATACTTTTTTTAAAAGAAATAGAATGTACGAACGTCTTCTGTCATCCTTGCCCCGCCCCCTGATCTCCAGGTCTATTTTAAGACTCTGCAAGATGGAAATTTGTAATTGAGTTAGCATCTTATTTCAGTTCTCGCAATATTCTTTACTATCACGCCATGCAAAAATAAACGTGCGTAGGAACAGCTTTGCAAAACACAAGCCTGTTAAGGTTTTGTCAATCTTTGCTAAGAATCACAATATCGAAATAGGAGATGAGAAACTGATTAAGACTCCCGGCGTCTTTTCCAAGTTGCTTAAAAAACAGGACTACGCTTAATTGCATTAATGGCTTTTGAGCAGCGATGACTAAGTACAATTTTCCAGTCAATAGATGTTTTGAGTGGTTCCTTCCGTAACAAACCATTTCCTGAAGTCGGGCCTGAAGCGGTGCATGCAACGAGCCTTAGAATTGAGGTTAGACAAGTCAGCAACTGATTGCAGTAGAGTTCTCGTGCACGGCCTTAAACCATGGCCAACTGTAGCGCACTAGGTTATGGCTCCAAGTTACTTGTCTCTTTTTAAAAGAAATATCCACACCAGAGATAACACGAATTTGTGAATCTTTCAATACTTATTTAAACCTTTAATACAGATCAACTAATATTCTGCCCATAAAATGATACCGGATGTTCTGAATCTAAAATTCGCCCGCTATCCCCTCTGATCTTCGGATTGTGTTCAAAAGATCTTTTAAGAAGCAGATCTTAAAGATCGAACAAAAACATCGGAATATCTTTAGAATCAGGGAGTTCGCACGTTCAAGTAATGGCAAGAAGGCATGCGATAGAAAGTTTTATCAAAACTCCTTGAAATTTCATAAAACAAAAAAATATATACTTCCGTGAAAATCGATGCAGGCCAAATCCGGACAGTGACTTGAATTCGCTGGAAATGAAAACCAAATCTGGCTTGTGATTGGCTGAGACTGTTTGCAGGGTTGATATCATTTTGATATGGGGCGAAATAAACACACTGTACGATCTGACACACAAAGCAAAAAATATCGGCGGTAACTTCTACATTGAAATATAGTTTAAAGTTTTAATCACTGCAAAAATGTTTTAGTTGCAAATAACGCTCAATTTATCGGAAAAGGTGAATTCTGTGATTGGAGCATTGGAGCCTGCTGAAATTATCTGACAAAGCTTCAGTGTTGGGGTTTCTGGTCACAGCGTTCATTTATCGGTACGCTACCATGATTCCAAGCCACGCGCAGCGGGCACTTTCCCGCCAAAATGAGCGAACCCCAGCTTCTTTCCTACAAAAAAACTGAAATTTGCGAGGCATAAAATTATTAGTATTGATTTGGGTAAGTGTCCAGGGACTGCTGTTTCTTATGGATGAAAAAAGCTTAACATCGGCAAGCATAGTGAGCAGTCATGGTATACGTCGTGGATTTTGTTCCTTTGCCAAAGTGTATTGCGTGTTCCACTTGCACGATTGTGTTAAACGTGTCAACCAGATTATAAAACGACCTCAAGAGGCATCCTCGGGACCGTAACATTACTAGGAATTTACACACTACGCGATGTGATTTTCTAAATTGAAACCGTCCACAGACAACTATTATGTCGTTGAGATAAAAAACAAATCAGTAACTGATCATCAGTAGGATACCTAAAATGTGTGCAAATTTACAATTGGTTTCGGCTCCATTAAATCCTAGACCAATTGCAGACCATTTTAGGAGGAGCCATCCACTATGTGAGCAGAGTTACTGAATAAAAGTTAGTACAGGCAAGGAAAATAAAATTGAGACCGTTAAAAGAAAAGTTGCATCAGAATTCAGTGGTTCAAGCACGCGCTTAAAACAAAAACAAATTTATTAAATGCATAAATTAACAATATGTGCGCGCAACAATTAGGACAGTTCATAGTGTAACAAAAGTATAAACATAATTACGTACACATCTGTAATAAAAATACCATTTAAAAGGATATGTTCCATACGGACTTGCAGTCAAAGTGAAGAACGTAATTCCAACGCGCGAATGTTTGCATGAAAAGAAGTTTCTCACTTGTCCGTTATAATCTATAACGTCTTCAGAACTATATAAAAAACATTTCACAAGACGGTTTTGAAATATAAATGTTTTGAACTTAACTGTTGAATTACCTCTACTTGTTCTTAAGTAGCTCCTCTGACGTTAACAAGGGAAACATTTAAAAGCAACTACTTAGGAGTGCCTCGTTCGTGTCACATCTCCTTCAAAAGATCGATCGGAGGTCATTCAAATCATCAAAAATTTTCTTAAAGTCCTTCTTACCAATTTAAATTATCATCTTATATAAGGTTCTTACGAATCCTGAGGCCAATGAGGACCAAACGGACCTTCTTAAATATTTTCTAACCATGGGCATTAAAGAAATCCGCGGATGCCAGTTTCTAATACATATGAGGGCGGAATTAGGGGAGGGGCCGCGGCCCCCTTTTTTCAATAATTTTACAAAAGATTCAAAAGAAAATCATTGAAATCATCTTACAAATTCTGTTTTCCGGCCCCCTTTTTCGAGAATTAGGGTCACGTCCCCTCCTTTCAAAAATTTCTGGATCCGCCCTTGTATAAAGTGTTTTTGTAGCTTTGCAGACAGACTCACTTGATATTCAGTGGCTCAAGGACGGTGACTTGCTCACGTACAACTGTCGAAATCCTCCACTAACAAGCTGAACAACTTCAGTTGGTCGCTTGTTGGTAAAAGTTTTTCAACAAGTTATGATGTTACCAGTGGTGTACTTCTGTACGCTGATTTCAGCTGTCAATGCCGCTTCAATTGCATCTCCTCGCAAGGTTTGTGAGCCGATTTCTGTTCCACGTTGCAAGTCGCTACCATACAACCTGACCCATTTTCTAACTACGCTTCACTTGAGTCAACTTACGGCCGGTAAAAACTTACAGGAGTACGAGATGCGGACAGATTGCTCCAAACATTTGGTGTTTTTCCTGTGTACTCAGTCAGTTCCCATCTGCCTTGAGGCTGTGGGGTTACCACACCCCATCCGTCCCTGCAGATCAGTCTGTCAAAAAGTCAAGCAGGACTGCACGACGGCCATTCGCCGTTTAGGTGCACAGTGGCCTCGCAAATACGACTGCAGCCTGTTTCCAGAGGAAAGTGCCTTCAATGAATTGGTTTTAATGCAACTTCGACAGCAAGTAGGAATGTACCACATGCTCATAAAACTAAAATGTTATTAACCTAGCATGGATAAAGAATGCAGTTGCGGTATGCAAAGAGTTTAGTTTTTCTATTGAGGACGGATGTTTCTCGTTTTTGTTTATCAAACAAAATTTGTTAATGTAGTAGACCAGATTTTTAAACCACCACCCTACGGTGGTAAAGGTTAAATGGCAGGCTATCTCCGTGTATCCCGCGTGAAGCTGGAGTCAGCAGGCCGCTGTTTTGAGAAAGTACAGTAGCTCAGGCACCTATATTGTTAGTTTTATAATAAAAATAATAATTATAATTATAATTATAATTATAATTATTATTATTATTACTTTTATTATTATTATTATTATTATTATTATTATCATTATTATCATTATTATTATGATAATGATAATGATAATAATAATGTATTTCCACCTTTTTTGTATAAATTTAAGGAGCAAAAGTTAATTAATTAGTATTGATTGGGCACCCGAAAAAACTGTAGAAGCTAATCTAGTCGGGTGCCCATTATACTTCAAATAAATATGTTTGGTCAAAAAAGTGGGAAGTACATAGCGAAATAAATATACACAAAATCAAATAAACAGACTACAACTCATATCTTCAAATAAGTAAAAATGTACTAAACTAAGCTAGATAAGAAGAAAAAAATATAAGTGAAGTCAAATATACCTATCGAGATAGTAATTTTCGAGTTTCTTTTTGAAGCAAGAAAAGCTCAAAGTTTTGTCAATTTCATTCCAAATTTTTGAGCCAAAATATCTAATATTAAATTTTCCATAATTAGTGGTGATTTTTGGGAGAGAAAAAGTAAATTGAGCATCCAAACGTGTGTTGTATGGTGAAGCATTCAATGAGGAACTGCTCTTTAGTTAAATGAATTCAGTAGTTCGGTAAAATATTGAAACGATTCTCTTTTATTAGTTTTCAAAAGAGACCATAGGTATTCTGTTTGTCTGCACTGTAAAACAGCGAGAGAGAACATCAGAATTTGTGTCACTATAAGTTATTGCGTGTTAAACTAGACTCATTATTTTGCCATAGATTCTATAGGGTTTTACCAAATCAATAGCAATACTGTGTTTGTAGGGTACATAGTGAAAGTTTTTTCTTAAAAAAACATTACCTTCCTTTACGAACCTAGGACTAAAAGTCTAAGTTAAAACTTGTAATAAAACTACGTAGTATATAAAATATAGATTTGGTAGAATACAATTAATTTACAATGGGAAGTATATATGTTATGCCATTCCATCAATCTTAAAAATGTGTCAGGATTTAAAAAAATTCAAGACTAGTAGTTAACCCTCGGACGACCAAGCTAATTTGGGGGGTCAATCGGACCCCTCCCACCATCCCATGATTTTCCAAATGGTTGGACGCAAAAGATTGAGCTTTGGCATGTAAGCAGCTTTGGGTTGACTAATTATTTTCCATAACAACAATCAAGTTTTAATTTAGAACTGTTGCTACGACAACGGTTGTTTCACAACATGTCCGCCATCTTGGCCGCCATCTTGGATTTTTCAAAAATTGTATTTTTGTAAAAATTGCAGCAACTTTTCCTCGAATTTAATAGGAAACATATTACAGCCTCAATTAGGAAAATAATTAAGAATAAAATGGAAAAGCGGAAATTAGAACAAATTTTGTCATAAAAATCCCGTTTCCAGAATCAAACTTAAATTTGCATACCTAAATTTTGCTTACATTAAAAGTGATGACGTCATCTAATTAACGTCAAAAGATGTGTTCATGACCGGACTACAGGCACTGAAAATTTCATTTTGATTGCTACAAAGCTACAGAATTTAAGCCAGAAAAACCTTGGGGGGTCATTTGACCCCCCTTGATGTTCGAGGGTAAACTGATACTTATCCTCGTTTGAAAGTATGATATTTTGAAATAGGTGGCCGGTTTTGCAACTGTCTCCTTGTGTTCTAATATTTACGATATTCAAACATTGACCTTTTCCATTAAAGTAGTCTAGAAAGTGTTTCTCTAAAATCTTATTTATCTTAATCTTAATGCTGGTAAACTGGGTTCAATATGTTCAATTAATTTTTCACATAAGCACGGTTGATCGCAAAGTTACTGTAAACAATAGCAGTTTGACGCTTAAACACAGTAAAAACCCGCGTATATATAAGAACCTAAAATTTAAGAACCTGTAAGGTTAACATTCTCTATTAGACCCACTTTACAAAAGAAACTGTTTTATCCTAGAAATTTAAATATGTTCTTGTTTGGAGAAATTCAGTCAAACAATGATTACATAAATTAAATGAAATTTAATTTCACCACCAGTTAATGAAATGAAGCCAAAACCCTGAAAATTAGAAACTAACGTGCATATATATGATATGCAAGTGCGTAATGGATTTGAATATTTTAAATTATAGACATTTATAGAAGGTTCAATGTACACAATACAAATAAATAGGCCATACCCACCAGTAACAAACATGATTTTTGTTTAGAAAACAAGAGGCTATATAAATAGCCTAACTCAGGCCAGGCCGTATGCTTTAAAGCATGACTAGTTTAAAAGAATGAAACAGCGTATGCTTCGATTCCACCTGTTCACTAAAATTCATACATTATTTTGTAAGGAAACATGAACTAGGTGAAGTAGAGCGGATGCTGGTTTTAAAAGAAAAATGGCCGGCAGATTGCCTAAGTATATATGATTATATGTTATAACGCTTGTTGTATCTGCAATAGTTCATCGGCATTTAGGCCACACTACAAGTATACCATGTTGTCGCAAAAAAGGACAATAAGTGCTGCCCCAGAAAATGTATGCAGACGTTAAAATTGTTAATAAAATTACTCTAGACCTGTACATCATTTATTTGATTGCTAAGACAAACCTTGAATCGTGGTATGCGATTTTTCATTTTCTACTCTTAATTGTTGTCTTTCTCTTTCGACTTTAACTTTTTACTCGTTTTTGAAGAAGGCGTTTCTTAGAGAAAGAAACTTCTTTTCCATTTCTCATCAAAGACTGCTAGTTGTAAAATAACTAATTAAGAGTTTGACACATATATACATACTTCACTACATCCGTGACTTGTAAGCTAGCTCCAGTTATTGGCTGGTTGATAATAAGTAAATAACAGTTCGGAAGAAAGTGACTAGTACTTCGCTCAGTCGCTAGACGTAGAACCAATGTTATTACGGAGCCAAAAATGATTAATGAAAACTTTACTTAACTTAATAAAATTATAATATTGTACATAAGTGAAGCCATATTTCAAAATCTTGAGTTTAGAAAAGTTGCAACAGCTAGAAAATCAGTGTATCAGGTAATATAATTAAAAATTATTCCACAACGCGCATTGGATATGAGCTTTTAGATAGCGGACGAGGTGCGGATCACCGAGGTGGCTATCATAAGTTCATATCCAACAAGTGTGAGTGGAATAATTGTTTTATTACATACCAAACACTGGATAAAAAGATCTCGAACTCTCTATTCTACCGACTCGAGTTTTCGGCCATTTTGAGGGAAATTTTCCGTGATAAAATTGTCAGTTTCCGCATTTGGACAAACTACAGGATAAAGAATTTTGACCTTGAAAGGAGAGCCAATCAGATTACCAGAAATTCAATATCCAGTGTTTGGTATTCAATAATTGCAAATAGTTAAAATTTGCAAGCCTTACTCTTCTTTATACAATAGCGAGTACAGCCGTTTTGAGAACGTTTTGTCTGGCATATTTCAAAGAAGAGCTGAGGTATGACCTTATCTTACGGAGATCATGGTAAGCTTTCTTACCCTCGCGAATGGCAAGGGTTAAACTCCGACTATGTAGTCTAAATATATTTGTAAGTGTCACAAAACATTCGGTTTTACTAATTAACAATCGGCTTTAGCAGTGAGTACATGAATAACTTCTAGAACGTCCTACAAATGAAAAGGGAGTTTCCGCATTTCCTCAAGTGCTAGTTATAACAAGAAATGAAAAGGAACTGGCAGGTTTTCAAACTTGATTTTTAGCTTTTTTCCTATGTTTAACTAAACGATCCTTGCTCACACTTCTACCTTTAATAAGATTTAGGTGCCTCATTGATACTTTGTTTAAATAAAGCTTTCTATTCTGATTTAGAGATTACACGAGTGAGTAATTATAGTGAATCCCATCTTCAATGAAGAAAATGTATTTGTGGATTAGTCATTCCTGTGTGAATGATAAGCGGGGGATTCTTTTCCAGAATCTCAACTGCGTCGGAGCAAGAGTATTAATACTTCTTCAAAGTGTATCCCGAAAACTGTTCCCTTTTTGTCGACTGAGAATCAAGTTAATAAATGGCTACATGCAGTACATGAAGAGATTGAATAAAAACTATTGCTTTATCAAACATACATAATGAAAAATTAAGAAAAACTGTTTACTTGACCGTATTAGCAGCGAATACTTGTAGATCTTCAGCTGGAGACTTCCTGTTTAATTCTTATCTTACAATCTTGTTCTTGCTCCATCAATTTTTAGTTTTTCCGTGAAATTTAAAAAACTTAACCATTCCCTCATATATAAGTTTTACACAGCTGTCACTTACGTTTCGCTCTGTCATTTTCTTGATCACGCTAAACCGGAGTTTATTCAAACTACTGATGTAATTCGATGAGAACACATATTCAAATAGCGTGTTTGTGTATACTTTTCTAAGTACTCTCATCAAATATAATCTGATCTTGTTTGATCGTGACCGCGATAAGTTGTGGATCTTCAGCTGGAGATTTCTCGTTCATCTCTCACTCACGCAATCTTGTCATTGCTTCATCAAATTTTAGTTCTTTCTATTTATCTTTCCTTATATATCATGCACTGTTTTCATTTTTCCACATCTTCATTTAGGAAACTTCCTCAACGCACAATTAAAAGGGTGATTGAGCAGCACCAAGGATGAAGTTCAACATAAAAAAAATGCACTTCTGGTTCATCATGTAAGCACATGAGGCACGCAGATACATCCAAATTAGTTACGGAGCAGTTATCATTACCTTAGCGTATAAAAGCTTAAGGAGATACATTCTTTGCTTTTGGACGTCCTGTGGAAATCTTAATTGCAGTCAAACGATATATTACAATCATTCAAGTCGATCAGTAGTTATCAGGGAAAGGTGGACATAAGATGGCTCGTATATTGAATCACTGTCCTTCAACATGGAAAAAGGAACTTAATTTCTTGATTCAAGTGCGATTTTGAAACTTTGAATTTTTAAGACGAACGAGACTATGGAGCTCACTAGAATCATGCTCAAATACGAACGCTGACTAAGTAATTAAATGATCTTAACCCCAAAAGCCAGGAGGGGGGTCATCCCTCCCCCGTGTGACTTCTTTTTGTTAAAAACTTCTGGGATTAATATAATCAATAAAAGGTGGCACAATAACAACATTCAGTTGGGAACAACGCAATAATTCAACAAAAATTGAGTGTAAACGGGAATTTTTTTGAAGGGGAAAACTTGTTACTCGTGCTCATTCACATCTGCATATATTTCTTATATGACGAGCTAAACGTGGATGACCTCACAAAACAATGACGAATACAAACAAAAAACAAATAGCAGGAATAACCTCATAAACATATTTTTGGATCAATAGAACTTCAAAGCCAATAAATTATGTTCAAGAAAGTTTATTTACCTTGAGCTTACCTAAAAAACTGAAAGCATACCTGCAAACCAAAATGCCTTAATATAGTTTATCCAAATATTGAAACAGAAGACCAAAATACAGACCAATGTTCCTTTGCTACTAAATTGTGTAGGTTTCAATACAGCTTGTTAAACAGAATTCTGCACACAACCAAAATACGTTTCAGACAGCATCTATAAGAGAACTCTCTGCAATGAATTTGTTCAAATACTATCTGAATCGAGCAGACAATGCTCATATGTACGTGTATTCATATACACTTCTGGATTAAGAATAAGAAATGACTCCACGTTTTTCAAATAATACTGATAAGAATCTTAAGATGAGTTTAGAGTTCTGTTTTAAAACACGAGAACTTGATATCAATTAACCATTGACTCGTAAGTGAAAAACAAGTGCTATGTATACTTAGACTACACATTCCGAATGAAAACTATAAGCTGTCTTCAACATGTTTTTATCATATGAAGAATGCGTACAATTAATCAAGCTGAACGTTACACGTTCAAAGCTAGAGAGGAGCTTTAGAACAAGTCCTTATATAATATAAGGCTGATAAATGTCATAAATCTAGTTTTCTAACTGATGTAATTTTCCATAGAAATGACGGAGTTCTATCCGTTCGATTATTGTAACCTGTTCCAGCTATTCTATCATGAAAAGCTAAACACAAAAGGCATCTCAGAATGTTCTTCTAAACTGCTGGTAAACAACATTATGAAGAAATTTCTAACTGTCCTGTTGGAATCTCTTCCTACCACAAAACACAAATCGCCTTACTTACCATCGAGGTAATTTTCTGGGAATAGATACTCTTGTAGTAGTCCTTTTTTCCACGATCTTGTTCCTTGTACTTCTGTTGCTTTCTTGTTATTCACTAGCTTCACCAGCCCTCTTCTGGTGAACGTCAGTCAATCGTTCTATTGTTTACTGCTTTTGGAGGGTTTGTAGAAATCATACCGAGTGTTTTCCTATTCAGAAATACAGTTAACCAAATACTTTTCAATAAAAAGAATGTACGAAAACCTTCTGTCATCCTTTCCCCGCCCCGGCCAGATCTCCAGGTCTATTTTAAGACTGCAAGGTTGAAATTTATAATTGAGTTAGCATCAGTTCAGTTCTCGCAATTTTCCCTACTATCACGCCACAAATAAACATGCACAAGAACAGCATTTCAAAAGACCAACTGGTTCTGATTTTGTCAGTCTTTGCTAAGAGTCACAGTATGACTCTATGAAAACAGAAGATGAGACACTGATTAAGACTCTCGGTGTCTTTTTCAAGTTGTATGAAAAAACAAGACTACGCCTAATTGCATTAAATAAATTAATAGCTTTCGAGCAGCAATAATGGAATGCAGTTTTCCAGTCATTAGACATTTTGAGTGGGTCTTTCCGTAACAACCCTTTCCTGAAGTCGGGTCTGAAGCAGTGCATGCAACAAATTGAGGTTAAGAGTAAGTAAAAGGAGCCAGCAATTGATTGCAGGTCCTGTGAAGGCCAATTATAGCATATTTGGCTACGGCTCTAAGTTATTTGTCTTTTTTTAAAAGAAACATTAGCGATCAGAGGTAATACGAATTTGTGAATCTTTCAACAATTATTTGAATTTTACAGATACATTAACTTTCTTCCCGTGAAATAATACCGGATATCCTAACCTAACTGAATTCGCCGGCTATCCCCTCTTTTGTACCTTTGCTAATCTTCGGATTGTGTTTAAAGGTATTAAAGCAAATCCTAACGATCGAAAAAAAAGTTCGAAGAGTCCTTAGCATCAGGGAGTTCGCAAGTGCAAGTAATGCAAGAAAACATGGGATATAATGTTTTATTAAAACTCCTTGAAATTTTGTAAAACTAGAAACAAACTTCCGAGACAGCCTTCCGTGTTAACGGATGACGGCCACTGGAACTTGCTAGAACTGAGAACATTAACCTTTCCAAATCTGGAATTTGATTGGTTGACACTGTTTGCAGGGTTGATATCAATTTGATATGGGGCCAAATAAGTACTCCGTATGACCTGACACGCAAAGCAAAATTCGGCGGCAAACTTCTGCAATAAAATTGAAAAAGTTTGAAGATTTTTATCACTGCGCAAATGTTGGTGTTCCAGATAACGCTCATTTTATCGGAAAAGACCAAATTTGTGATATAACAAGATTGGAGCCTGCTGAAATAATCTGATAAGCTTCAGTGTTGGGGTCTCTGGCCACAGCGTCCATTTGTTGGTACGCTACCCAGGTTCCAAGCCATGCACAGCGGTGCTTTCCCGCCAAAACGAGAGAACCCCAGCTTGTTTCCTGTGGTAAACTAAAATTTGCGAATCGTTTCATCAGTATCGGCAAAGCGTTTTGTCTAACTATTGATTTAGTTGTGATTTGGATCACTTTCTAGTGACGCTCAATGTTTTGAAGGAGTTGGATTAAAAACGCTTAGCATAGTATTAGTAAGTAATCATAGTGCACATCATAGCTTTTGTTACTTTGCCAGATTGTATTGCGTGTTCAAACAACGCATGTTTAACGTGTCAACACGATTATCAAATGACCCCAAGACTGATCGTCGAGAACGTTATTAGGAGATTAAATTTTACGCAAAGTGACTTTGTAACGCGCGAATGTTTGCATAACTGAAAGTTTCTCACTTGTCCATTATCTATATCTTAAGAACCGAAATACAGCTTTAAAAAATATATTTTTTTAATTAAACTGCTCAGTGAAGCTCTACTTGTTATTAAGTAGCCTCTCAAAGTGCAATGGATGAAATCTTCATTTTTCAGGGAAGTTCTTCATCTTTCAAAGGGAAATAGTTTAGAACAGCAGTATTTGGGAGTGCCTCACTCGAGTCTCACCTCCCGCAAAAGGTCGATCAGAGGTCACTCTAACTGTCTCAAGTTTTTAGAACCCTTCTAATAATTACCAACTTAGGTTATCATCGTGGATAATGTTCTTAATTGCTCAAGCTACCAAGGACCAAACGAAACTCTTAAATACTTAAAGAAAGCCGCCGATGCCACTTCCAAATAAATAAAGCGTTTTCCTAGCTTTGCGGACAGACTCACTTGATATTCAGTGACTGAAGGACGGTTACTCGCTCACGTACAACTGTCGAAATCCTCCATTAACAAGCTGAACATCTTGTCGCTGGCCCGTAAACGTTATACAATAAGTTATGATGTTACCAGTGTTGTACATTTGTACGCTGATTTCAGCTGTCCATGCCGCTTCAATTGCACCTG
>JAOBYF010194323.1:0-10453 GCA_025403605.1 Parazoanthus darwini | reverse complement strand
AAAATTGATAAAGGTGTCAAACAAGTAAGGCAACTGCAACTCTATTATTCTTTAGTACTAATACTGTTTTTAGTCCTCGCATAATGATAATAACAATAATAATAATAACAATAACAATGAGTAATAATAATAATAATAATAACAATAATAATAATATCACGGTTTAGTAACAATATCCACCGAGTGGCTCTTACATTATCAAGTTTAGCTATAAGTTTTAACGTTAATAATATCAAATAACAAATATTTGAATCTATACAAGCTTAAATATCTCTAAATATACATCAAGCCTAATTATGCTAAAACTGTAAAGTTTACACAGTCTAAGTACAATTACCTCTAAGATTTTAAAACTACAAACATTGAATATTGGTCTCAAATAATCAATTGACGCTAAGAGTTTAAAGCTAAAAATATTGGATCTAGGTTCCGGACAATACACAAGAAATAATTAATGATACAGATAATAATATTATTGATGAAAAAAATAACAGCAAAATAAACCCTGGGTTCGTGATGAAACACTGTGATAATAAGAATGATTAGCCGTTAATCCTGATGTTCAAACTCTTGTAATTTTCTTTCCTGCTATTTAGGACAGTCAGCAACGCATTTCCAAAAACAGACCTGAACCTTATTCGATTCAGTTTTAAAACTTTTTTTTCACTGACTTACTGACTTACCCAATGAGTTGTCGACAACCAAACAAAATGCAAGGGACAGTAAGAGAGCAGCTTTCATCATCTTTACTATGTTCTCTGTTACGAGTAAAAAAGCATAAACTATAAAAGATCAACAAACTTTAGAAAAATATAATAAAGCAAAGGTGATAAAAAACAAAAATAGTTAAATCGTGGTAGTAGTAACAGCAGCATTAAGAAGAAGAGGAAGAAGGAGAAGAAGAAGAAGAAGAAGAAGAAGAAAGAAGAAGAAGAAAGAAGAAGAAGAAAGAAGAAGAGAAAGAAGAAGAGAAAGAAACTGAAAGAACAAGAGGAAAACAAAAAGAAGAAGAAGAAAAAAATACAAAAAGAACAAGAAGAAAAAAACAAGAAGAAGACGAAGAAGACTAAGAAAATGAAGAACAACAAGAGTATTAGTAGTAACAGTAGTGACGCTAGTATTAGTGTTAGTATAAAAGTTAGTGTCAGAATTAGTGTTGATGTTAATGGTAGTAGTAGTAGTAGTAACAGTAGTAGTAGTAGTTGTTGTAGTAGTAGTAGTAGTAACAGTAGTAGTAGTAGTAGTAGTAGCAGCAGCAGTAGTAGTAGTAGTAGTAGTAGTAGTAGTAGTAATAGTAGTAGTAGTAGTAGTAGTAGCAGCAGCAGCAGCAGTAGTGGTCTCTGGTAATACTTTTTGACGTCATAATTGACTTAATTACCACTCTATGTGCAATAGTTTTCATTTACATCACCAATGCGTTTATGGTTCATTTGATATTTCATTGAAATATTTTAACGTTTTTGTTTGGGCTTTCATTTTTGTAATTTGCATCTTCGTTGCTTGGAGGGTAAATAAGGACTTAGGTCTGTCTTCCACCATATTGATCAAATCACATACCGAAACATACTGCTCGTTAACAGCAGGCAGCACGCACACATAAATTTTTAAGTGTTGTGCAAAGTAAGAGAAATGAATAAGAGTCCTGAAAACCTAATATGCATAATATGAACGCTTGTCTGAACCATTCCTAATTCTAATAGCGATAAGCAGCCAACGTTATCCAACACGTAAATGATGCTTTGTAAGTCAAATCACTGAGACGCTAAACTGAACTACTAAACTGGCCAGATCTTCTTCGTTTAAATTGAAGCATACGGCAACTCCTAAGGCCATACTAAATCGACTGATGCATTGTAGTCGAGGGATGATTTGCAAATGTTCATTCAGCGAAAAAAAAACATCTATGGAATGAGCCAATTGTACTCGTAAAAAAACAACATCAACTTTCGATAGGAAATACTAGCTCAAATGTTTCCTTTTCTAACTCTTTTGCGGTTTCAATACACGTAAGTTGATGTGTGATCATGAAAAGCCATCGCGTTGTGATTCCGTGCACAATTTAACTGACAGATAGGCTACGCCCCAAAAGGTAATGCGCTTTTACTCGCGTTCTGGTTTGTAGCTTTTCGGCCATTACAGGAGGAAGAAAAAAAAACAAATATAAGTATGAAAATGTGCGAGTCATTACTATAATCTTTCCCCTTGTTCATAACAAGCTTCAAATACTGAGTACGTCAAGCCAAATATGGCATAAATCACTTAAATTTGTAACTTACCAAAATATCGGTGTTACCAAACGTCTAAGTGGGAAACTACAAACTCGATCAAGTCCTGGTCTTTTCAGTGAAGTTATGATGTGTTGGTTGTTAGACAATGACATTTATCAGTGTGCATAGTCATGTGACAGAGGGCGGCTTCGTTTGTTCAACTGCTGGGTGGGGATATCGTGGACTGCGAAACAATGAGAGTTGCCATGCATGGCAAAGGGATATCAGTGTGAACAAAGCTTTCCCTTTTCTCGTTCCAGTTCTGTAACTTGCATCTAGTTTGTTCTCAGCAAGCTATTGAAAGGTTTCCTCCAATGCTTCATTATAGCCTGGAGCTTGATTTATCTTGATTTATTTGTTCTAATGGTAGTTCAGTCATTCGTTGTTCAGTACGAGAATTGAAATTATGCGCGCGAAAGCAGAAAAGATCTTGTTGCTTTTCGAAAGAAAGTATTACAAAATAGTCAGTTAAATAAGTTCCTTTTTGTCGGTCAAAGTATAAGTAAAGTAGTCATAATTTATCGGTTGAGCTCTCAGTGCTAAAAGACAACGATAAAACGCCCACTATTATAATTTCTACATTAATGGATCTCCCGCAAGCTGCCTTAACTTTACAATAGAGGTTTTCACTCAGTACTTGACTCGGTCAAGGTGACTTGAATTTAAAAGCGTAAGAGGAAGGATGCAAATCGCCTCTTTGTTCGGTTTCTGGTTTAGTTAAGGTTCACTTCACCGGCGTGGGCACGTATTGGTTTTCAGTACTGTGTGTTTTTTAAAAATGAACACCGCTTGGCAAAACAGAACATTAGAAACTTTATTTATGACATTTGGCTGCGGTGTTTTGTAGCAATAGGACTCTGGTCTCTTCCGAGGCTAGTCTCCAAATGTGCTTCTATCTTTTGTTTATAACAATTGTTATCAATTTAATTACAAACAAGTGGAATCCTCAAATCCATTAAGATTGTTCCAAGGTGCCCTGACCATGCATAGCTAATAACTATGCCCTGACTGATATTCATGCACGAAAATATATCTATACGAATACATTTTTTTATTGGCCCCTTTTTTTTTTTCTTCCTCCGTAGATATATTTCTCTACTCTATTATATAGTGTGCATCCTCTACATATCCTAAAACCTTTATGCAAAAAGCATTGAAGCACATCTTCCATGTTTAATTTGGTTTCAATGGAAATCGCTTTGCAATACATGTAGGAAAGACTTGTATGTATAGCTTAGGACATTTTGTATAAGTTTGGTGTTGTTCCTTTTTCAATTTCCATTATATATAATCATGAAATAACCAAGTTCCTTTTGAGAAACTAAAATCCCCGTACTTTCGAGTTGTATAGTTTTCGTGCATGAATATCAGTCAGGGCATACTTATTAGCTATGCATGGCCAGGGGTCTCTCCTGGAGCAATCTAATAGATTTAAGCATTGATGCATTCCACTTGTTTGTAATTAAGTTGATAACAACTTTTATAAGCAGAAGATATAAACAGCGGCATTAAAAATATCTCTGTTTTATTGTTCATTTGGGTTCATTTAGTTCGCGTACTACAACTGGAAGTTTGGACAAAGTTACTGCCTAGCTGATAAGCCGATGGTTTATTGCAGTTGACGTGAAATGACTATAGCAATTACTGCATGATAATTAAAGAACACAAAACTCTCAGCTGTTCCATTGCGCCTTTGGCGAACATGAATCCTCAGTTTTAAATGAACGAAACAAAACTTTAGTTAAGTATTGCCTGTCGCTTGGAAAGAAACAATACCTCCTTTAACTTTGTGTAATGTTAGCATCGGAGAAGAATTTGGTACACACGAATTTTCTTGGTGTAAAAGGCATCAATATAGATATATAGATAGATAGTTTAATGGTTAAAAACATTGCAGCCGTTGGCTGAGTTACGTTTAACTTACAGGGAATAATATACAATATAGTTAAAAGTACTTTAAGATAATAAAAATAATTAGGAAATTTTAGTTACGATAGAAAACAAAATTATATGAATATATACACATTAAAATATATTTATAATTCCTTATTTAAATATGAAGTTCACCTTACACTAAACATGTATATGAGTCAGTTCATTCTAAATATTGGAGAGGAAAAATATATTAAAAATTATTCTTGATTGCGTTCTTAATTTTAAGAATTTCTCACTATCATTCAGTGTTCAGTTTCTCTACTGAAAAGGGTGGCCTTCTTCTGAGATTTATTTTGCATTGGTTAGGAGGCGGGAGCAAAATTTAAAGACCGTTTTCGAAACATAAAACCCTGCAGCAAAGCACCACGGTTTCAATAGGATTTCGTGTTGATAGCGATTTTTAACAAGAATGAAAGCAAGTAACCGAATCATCCTTTTGTTTTGAGGTTTAGATAATCTTCATTTGACTCTCAGAGCGTTGAAGCACGCCGTCTTTTTGTGTGCTTTCTATGGACTGAGAACGCGCAGCAACACGTCAGTAAAACCTTTTAGCGCAAGAACTACCAACTCTTCCTTTTTTCTCATTCTGCACTTAACATATATCTTTGTTGAGTTGCGAAAAATAACGACCCCAAACACCTCAGTTTAGTTGTGGGTTTAAAGAAATGAATTTGCTCACTGATGCACTCCATGCGTGTTGTTTAGTTGAAAGGCAAACTTCAAAAAATCACATGCAAGACTTGAAAAATCCAGAAGCAAATCGTCCGTTTGTACTAAGGTAGTTGAAACCGATTCGGCTACCGAGTTTATAGTATAGTACATAGAATAGTAAATATGAAGTATGATAGAAAATCAGTGTTTGGTTAACAACAAGCTAATTTGCATTTAGCTACACGCTTCGCCACTGCACCGTTCATGGGTGTTGCACAATCTCTTTACAACGCGTACAGAAAGACAACTAATAAACCAGTCCATATTTAATTCTCGAACGTTGTCATTTCTAACTATGTTAGTACACCTAATGTTGAAATCCTCGGAGGAAATTCTCGTTCACATCATCTTTTGTTAGTGTTTTTCCTCCTTTTGGTTCACCTTCTAAGCACGCAACTGACTTGATTGAGTTTTAGAAAGATAACAATCAATCTGGAGAGTCGGTTTTATGCACCGATGCACTTCAACTCTTAGACACGGTTATAAATAAATTGTGTGCCAACTCTCGGAACTGGTATTTCCCGTGGTTTGAGGTAATCTGCAACCAATTCTTCGTAACCTAAAATTGAGACTTTGAAAAACCTCAAATTTTGGATTTTGCTACGTCCCTGCCGAGAACTTGTCAGTTTTTCGTCTGTTTTTTCTCCTTCTTCCATTCTATGAAAAATAAAACAATATAGACCTTTGTCATGATTTGAATGTCAATGGACAATGGGAACTTGAAACTACTGAACTAAATGCCAGAAATTGAAAGAGCAAAATTGAAACTGGTAAGCAGCGAAAATTTAGAAGGTTTAACTAAAAAATTGCAATATGCATAGAATAGAAATTTACACTCTGTAACAAAACCCAACAACACGAGATAAAGGAACCACATTGCGAGTGTATACCACATGAGTACATCGAGATGCTTTGCCGACTCTTGTGAAGCAAATCTCTAAAATCATATATTCGCGTGTTTCTTTCAAACCCATAAATGGTTTTAGCTCTCAATGCGATGTTATCCGAGGCAGTTTTTTGTGCAATGTGTCTCACAACGCCATTGTGAGACAAAATGCATGTGCTTTTGCAGCACGCATGTAAGACCCCCTGAAAAAGCCCAAATCGTTGCAAGACAAAACGCAGCTAAAAGGAATTCGGTTCTTCTTTTCGCAACAAACGTAGCTTTTTTCAAGCTGCAGGAGCCATTGGCCGCAATTGCGTTGCGAAAAAAGTTGCACGAAAACTGAAATTACCTCGTACAACTGCACCTTAAGTTCGTAGATAGCAAGTTTGAAAGATAATTTCCCTCCATTTTCTTTTTAACTATTTAATTCTGCATTTTTTCGCGCAAGAGAGGAGTCATATTTTAATGTTCAAATTGTAATAAAATATCTTTATTAAAATTTTTGTTTGTCCATATAAACTTGCTGAACTTAGTTATCATAAATGAAGTGCTAATAAAATTTGATATACCTAATACTCCAGTGTCGTTACACAGTTGCTCCTGACAACAATTACTATAGCATCAATTTGACAGCTTCAGTCTTGACGTTTTGATTGTACATCAGTAGCAGCGAGGATTAGATGTTCGAACTTCCAACAATACATTAAGTGTTACGAATAGATCTTAGAGCGATTTTCGTTTAACCTTGATATAAAAACACCAAAACAAAACGCAAACCGAGCTCGAACGACTTTTATTGGATGTGCGAACAGAACGCAAGGAGGGGCGCGCGATCGCGCGTGCTGCTATGAACGTGGGGAACTTCTGAACTTGACGAACTGAGCGCGTGCAAGAAGGAAAAATTTCGCCATCATTCTGTTATGCTCAAGTTCGTAGTTTTTTTATTTCATTGGACAAACGAACAGAGAGATAGAAATCAACGACAGATATTCAGTGTGTTTGTAGCTTTCATGCCATTGGTTGACGCAACAAAACGCGAACAATTTGCGAACGGGTGTTTCAAGGTCAAAAGAAAGACACTCCATCGACTTTGGTGTTTATGAAAATCTAACACCAAGTCCAGGTTAACTCTATAAAAACGAATCTATAATAATTGTAATCAGCAGTAACTGCGAATACGAAACTGGACAATTAAATTTCTTTGTCAAATCAGTCCTTTTTCTTCCTCTCTAATACTGGAGTCTCTTCATAAACACATCCACGATATCTGAACTTGTCCGGTAACACATATAAAGCTGCTGTATCCACGATCGTAGCGGTCAACGTTAACAGCCCAACTCCAGAGACCAACTTCAGGAGGAAAGACGAAAAAGAGAAGCGACCTGATAACAAGAGAACATAAAAAATATATTTTTAAAATATGACTGGATTTGCCTTTTTGACGATGGACTGTTAGCATTCACCTTTCCTCTCTTTAACGGAGAGTAAAAAAATCTCTGTCAATCTTATCACCTCAAAAAATTGTTCCTTCTCTTTTTTCTGTGTTGAATTATTTTAAAACGTTTGATATAATCTTTACACCAATCGTATTTTTTATCAAAGGGAATGTATCCCTTTGATACCGAGCATTTGTATTAGAGGCTGGGGGTTATTTACATTGAAGGCATATGAAACTATGGCTTATTAGAAGTTGAGGCTTAAAAGAAGATGGGACAACTATTTACATTGAAATATTCGAAACTGGATGTTTTTTAGAGAGATATAGAGGGTGAGGCTCGACTAGTGACTGAAGATTATATTTACAATTCAGTCGACCGGCATTTCAGACATAGGCAAATTACACGTTGGGACTAAAGAGTTTGACAACCGATGCCACAGCCACCAACAGGTTCGGTGACTTTGTCACAAACAAGCACGTCACGGCATTAAATAACAAAACTTAGGCCATTCTTTAATCTTTCTGCATCAATATTAACTAAATAATTGTTAATTGTCAGGGACAATTTTGAGTGTATTGATTAGAATATAATGTGTCCTGCTGCAGTATACTGCTAGGAGTTTTACAAAGAGATTATTATGGTTGAAACGAAACTAAGGGTTTACCTATATTTTTGACGTCTGGAGGCTTTTTGGAGAGGAGGACCAAAGTAGGTTTTTGGTTCTTATTCAAAAACTGGAGGCTTGTGGAAGGACAGGGTTCGTACTTTTTCGACTCTGTGAAATTCCATGACTTTTGTCAATGACCATCTGTTTCTTTGCAACATAACAAAAACTGTTCTCGATATGAAATTTTTCCAGCATAGTAACTGAAACTTTCGAGAGAGAAAACAGTTCGTCTTAAGAAAACACTAATACTGATGTATTTACCAATACATCTAATATAATTGGAACCCAGCTTTCCGTGAGTCAAATCTGACGAGTTTCTGTTTCCTCTCACTCATTTAAGTAAACTAACCCATGTTGTATACGGTAATTTTCATTTTCCTTGACCCAAATCAAAATTTTATGACTTTCCAAGTTTGGAAAACGATTTTGTAAAATTCCATGACTTTCCAGGTTTTCCATGACCCGTACGAACCCTGACAGATCCGACTACAGTTAACAAAGGCTTAGGGACTTATAGAGAAAATACAGTACCTAACTTGCCAGTTTGTCGGAATTCTATTTTAATTCCATATCGTTTGCGAAGAAGTCGTAGTTCTCGCCCAGTTTCAGCGACCGTTTCTTCGCCAGGTGAAGTCTTGAACTCGTTCATATCAACCACTGGGACAAGTTGGTTGATTCTGTAGTCTGCATATGGGATACGCCTTACATGATATGCGTACTCAATGGGTCTAGGAACGGGAGAGAGTTGGATTCAATTAACGCAATAGAACAACCTTCCGTTTATAACAATTTGGGTTATCAAGCATACTAAGAAAGTCAGGGTATAAGATTCTTACAAATGGATTCTCTTTGAGTTTCAAAACAATTTTAGAAGTATACAGACTGTGTTGCAACGTAAAATAATAATGATAATAGTAAAAATAACAATAATAAAGACGATGATGATAGTAAAGATGATGATGATAATAATTATTATCACATTATCACTGACCTTAGTTATTTGCTATATCTGAATCAATCATTTAGCCTTGCCAGTAAGTCCACTGATAGATAAGAGACACGTGCAATTAACCTACCTGGGAGTTCACAACCACGTGTTCTCCACGATCTGAAAGCTGAGAGTTGTGTCAATTGACCCAGTTCCAATTTACGTGTTCTGTCAGTGATTTATCACTGCCAGTCAGAGTGCTGCTGTAATTGTAAGCAACCTGGTTACAAACCAAATGTTCTTGGCCTTCTGACAGCTACTAAACAGCTGACAGTCACGTCACTTGACCGGTTTCAACCCACAAAATCTCGACGTCCTAATAACTGACAGTAATGTACAAGTTAACCAGTTCCAGTTCACGTGTTGTCGGTGTTTTTGTAGCTGACAGTCACGTGTAAACAACCTGGTTCAAAACCTGTTCTTGGCCTCGTAAATTCTCAGTGACAGCTACTAATAGCAGACAATACCGTGCAACTTACCCTGTTCCAAACCACGTGTTCTCAGCGTTCTGATAACTGACCGTCACGTGCAGAACAATGCCGTGTCGTCTGAATGTTTTTCCCTTTGCATTTAGTGCATCGGAAGCTGCATCTAAACTAGAGACGTTTGCAGCCTGCAGCAACTCTTCAACGCTTATCTTGTCGGCTTTTCCGCGTAACTTTTCTGTCGAAAGGCTTTGTGAGAAAAAAGAACAATTCAACAAAACGTCTTAAAACAAAGAGTAAGACAATGTATATTCTGCTCGGGAATATATCTTTGTGCCGAAATTTAATATTACTTATTTATTAACAAAAAAACTAAAGCTGTCCCTTTTAAAAACTCTTTATTGAGCCAACGCGCTTCGGTGTTTACCTTCGTCAAAGCTCATATGAATACAGCTCATTTCCATGATTTTATTTCCACTTTTCTGAGATAATTTCTTAATTAAGTTTCAATTTATAGGATTTAAGTAGAAAGTTGATTTCTAATTGGTGACGTAAGACAATAGATATTTAAATTAAACAATTGTTTGGGATGAAACATCTTTTACAAAAAATGCCAAAGACAATGTACACTGTTTTGCCCATTCGTTTGCCACCATTTCGCCAACTACCCAACAATACTTCGGCCTTTTGCTGTGAGTGTCTCTTGCTAGAGTTGGTTTACACTATGCTTAAAACGTGAATTATGAGGAGTTGTTTGCAAGTATTTTGTCTTTACATCTATCTATCTGTCTGTCTTTTCAATCTGTTTCCTGAAGTCTGTCCTGGCCTTTCTATCAATCTTTCTGACTGTCCGTACGTCTATTTGTCTCGCCTTCTACCTGCTTGTCTTTCAACCAACTTGTCTTGTTGTCTGTCTGTTTAACAGTATACTCTCTGTCTGCTCGTTTGTTTGTCTGTCTGTCTGTCTCAGTATGTCTGCCTCTAATGTATCTGCCTGTCTGTTTTTTGACTGTTTATCAGTTTATGTCTTGTCTGCCAGACAGACACACTGAATCACCTTTTCAAAATATCTCCATTCAGTCCATAGAGGTAACCTTTAATACTTCTTTGTGAGGCAGCAATCTTGCTGTCCTTC
>JAOBYF010194212.1:0-10455 GCA_025403605.1 Parazoanthus darwini | reverse complement strand
CAAACAATGATAATAATAATAATAATAATAATAATGATAATAATACAATTCTTTATACAGGAAAGCCTATATCACAATGGTTTTCAATAGGGACCTTTGTAAGAATACAAGAATTTACTCTATGTTATTTAAAAAAGTTACAATATATATGTATCCTAAAAATTCAAGTCTACAACAGTTCAAGCCAAAGTTTCCAACAATTGGAAATCACTGTACATAACTCTTAGTCCGAGAGACATTAAGAATAGCAATGCAAAAAGTTTGGTAACCGTCATCTTCGTTCGTATCGTGGATTGTTAACCTTTAACCAATTATATTTCATAAACAGTAGCTACAACAAGATAGGGAACATTTAAAAAATGTATTACCATATATTTGAGAGTAAGCAAAGTATTAAAATCTGTGAAACTGGATCTGAAAATAGGCTGTTACTTTCCTCAGTGCGACAAGTTCGACACCACAAAGGCCAAACAGCCGTAGCTCCACCTCCACCACAAGTTTATCACTGACATTTGCCACAACTACATCCAGTCACACACTTGGACCCATATATGGCAGTTCAGGTCAGGGGGGCCTGTTTCCACATTTCCCATCATTCCCTTCGCCATCTAATGGACCAATGGGCTATCCTCACGGCCCTGGAGAATCACCATTTGGATACCCAAGTAAGTACAAAATTTTCTTAGTACATTAGTGTACTGTGTTAACCTGTGAGGTTAGGAGGGAGACTTAAGATGGCTAGATGTCCTATGGGTAACCCTCACCTGAATGAACTCTTACTACCAGGGAGGCGCTGCTGGTCTGTGGGCTGATTCTCACAAGACAAACTGGTTTCATGGGTGTGCTTACCACTGTCATATTGACTCCGTACCAAGGCATTGTGTGTCTCAGCAGCATTCACTTTTTTCATTTCCTACTCCTATTTTCACTACAGTTTTACTCCATCTGTACATTCAAGTATACCAGCCCTTGATAAGCCTCCAACTCCTACTCTGCCTGTTTCAACTCCAACTAGTTAATCTTTTTGAAACCCCTGTAGCTGGTATTAGTTAAAATTAGTTTTATTTAATTAATTTATTCTCTTTCACTTGGATAAACATGTTTGCTATTCACAAAACCTATCAGCTTGTACTTGTAGTGCTTGAGACAAATTTAGAGGAGTGGCTAATCTCTCATTACTTGTCTCTATAAACACTTCCTATTCCTAAAAACACATTTCCTATTCCTATTAGTTAGTGGAAAAAAATTTTCCTTTTGTCTTAGCTTGGAGTAGTTGGTCAGTTGCTTTATTCTCATTACCATTCAGCCTATTTATACTTGTATATTGTGTGGAGAAAATGGATGATGATAAACTTGGCCAGAATGATTTGAGTTATACTATTTAAGGTAAAGTTAGATCATTATTGATCTTTTTTTTTGGTATTTCTAAGTCCTTACTTGTCCATGAATTAACACCATTGCTGTTTACTTTCCCTGTGATGTTAAAAGGAATGGCAAATGCTGTGGAGCTCACTCGAGGTAAGACAACAGTAAACAACCTAAAGCCAGTAACCAAATGTCAGCCACTCTTGAAAGAATCACAAATTTTCGTAATGTCTTTCACTATTAAAGGAGAACTGATGTTTTTAAGGATTGTACAGTGCAAGTCATATAAAAAATTCTTAAAAGTACTAGTGACATTAACTTCATTAGATGCAACATTCAGTAGCTCTGTAATTATTTGGAGTGTAGCACAAATGTTGGAACAGATTTGTTCCAACTGTTAACACTTCTCAAACAAACAACAAGCTTCAAGCAGTAAAAAACTTTGCAAGTTGCATTGTTAGCAGCACTAAGAAATTTTACCATGTTACACTGATCTTGAAAAAAGTCACTGGTTGCCAGTCTCAAAACAGCTAGACCAGAGAAGGGCTACTTTATAATGGCCTTTAAATGCATGGCCAGCTATGCACCAATTACTTCAAATGATTTAAAGTTAGCTAAAGAAAAACATGAAACTGTAGCAGCAAACTGAACATTCCTATTTGTATATTGTCAGCTGCAGGCAGTGATCATTCCACTGCCATGCAGTAAAACTATCAACTGCTCTGGGCACAAATCTTATTAAAAAAACTAATTTCATTAATATAATGGATGATGATAAACTTGCCCAGAGTGATTGAGCCAGTCTTGTTAAAGACCGTGAGCTGGAAAAAGAAGTGCCAATTTTTGGATTATGTTGACGTTCAGTCTTAAACTAAAGGAACTGTATCTGTTAATGAAACCTTTCTGTTTCAACCAAATTAAAAGCCATGTTATACAATACATGGACCCAATCGTGTTGAAAGTTTTGCATCTGCTGTTTACAATCGATTGAATATTTAGAGTCTTTTCCCCTTGCTCTCGCTTTTATTGCAGGTAGGACTATTGTTTTAAAAGAAGAAACTTCTCTGGCAAATGCTTGTATTTTTGTGTTCCACTGTCAAGCAAATATTTGCCAATTTTTTTTGGCAACTAGACTAAATGCTACTTGGTGACCCAAAAAATTTGTTTTGTCACCACTTGGTACCCACACAGAAAGTTAATTTCAGACCCTGTGCTTCTAAGCAAAAATGCATTAGCCTACACAAAATGTCTGACAAAAAAGTAAAAAACAATCTTCTTGCCTATGCTTGAAAAAGACCCTTGTGACACCACTGGCTCGTGTCAATGATAAGAGGCTAAACCAGCTGTTATCATTGGTTGAGGGTGCTACCAGAATATTGTGAACTGTTTGACCATTGTTTATTGTGTGCAAGATGTCCTTAGGGAATAGCATGCTATCCATCTATGAGACGTTTGTGTTGTTAATATGTTTTTATGTATGTGTTGTAGTGTGTATACAGTCATGTATAGATGTGTAAGTCTGCATTTGTGTATGTGCATCTGAGTGTGTACTTATGTTCAAATTCTGAGATTTTCTGGTAAATGAGCTAATTCTAATTTTAAAAAGTTGTCTACACCTGCAAGTAATTTAGATTTCAGTAATTGGAAAGATAAGTCAGTTTCAAAAAACTGCCAAGTTTATCCATCCCCAAATAATATAGTCACAACTATGTTTGTTTTTATCTGCATAATTGGTTTGCTAAAGAACTATTCATTAGATGTTGTTGGGACACACTTTACACAAATGCCTGTTTGTTCGGTTGTTGCTCAGTTCTCCTTTAACCACAACAAACTTTTTACTGGCAAAGTCAAGATGTGGCTTTTGTTAATTTGGACTTTCCCTCCCGGAGATGGTTTGCTGGCTACCTCCAGTGAGAACAGCATTGTGCCAAGTGAATTACTTGACTGAAGGTCTTCATAGAATGCTGGATGAAGTGTGCTACTAACACACATGTATTATAATGAATCAACACAAGGTACATAACATTAAAAATCTGGCAAATGGATTGGTTTCACCAACATCATCCTCGTATCTCTTCCTAGGCTGAAAACATTTGAAATGGCTATAATTTTCATCTTGCTTTCGAAGAAAAGACCACAAGTCTTACAAAATCAGTTGTTTTAGATTCACCAAAGATGATGCTTCAGACTATTTATTTTTATAAACAGTTTCCTTGTGTTGATTTGTTATGAAACAGTTCTTAATAGTTTAGTTTTGTATTCCCAGTTGCCACTGACTACATTGGCTATAGTCTTGTTTTTATTTTAAAAGTGTTAGCCTCGACTTGGTACCAGCAAGATCCAAACCCCCAACAATACACAGAGTTGTAAATATCTCATGTCTACATTGTTATTTATGAGTATTTTGGATCTTTAAAGTCGAGGCCAACACTGTGAGAATGAGTCTGTAGTCATAATCAATGGCAACTACAGAATACAAAACTTGACTATTCAATGTTTCAGTGAAGGTCAGAGGGTGGTCAGGCGTGTAGAGGGAGACAGGGCTATAACAGCCAATGTTGTCCATGGTGTTGGAAATGTGTTTACCCTGACCCTTTTTCACATATGCAAAGGCAATTTTCTACGCATACCTTATTTTAGACCAAATTGAGGAAATCAATTTCAAACAAATCTTGAAGTAAATTTAATGTTAGCATTCCCTTTAAAAACCTCAACCTTTTCCTGCTAATCAGGCAAAATGGGATGCCCTGTTCCAGACCAAACTGAACCAAAACCCTGACCCATAGTGACAGCACATACCTGTAAAATCAAATATGGGGAGTGTTCACCAGGTTGTGATAGACACTGTACGCAGTGTGACTTGAAGTCCCGAATAATGATTAACTTGAGGAAAAAGAATTTAGTATAGGTGGAAAAATCTGTGGAAATTTACAGTCATGGCATAAGGTGGAATAATAGTATCTGATGGAGAAATCTCCAAAAGTCAATACTAATATAACTACAGTTGTCTTTCTACCATCGTCTTGTACTTTCCATATTATCTGTTTTCTAGCTATAACGCCTCTCTAAGTGCCAGGCCTTCACATTTCCTGCTTCAATGAAAGGAGAAACTCACAAACTGCTTAGACTTGGCAGATCTGATTTGAGAAATTTGGCAAGACGTGCCAGTTTTCTGCAGGCTTTCTAATTCACTTTTTCCAAAATTCTTGCCTGTTATTCTTCCAAATTGGCAGTGATGTAATTCCTCAGGGACAGGGAGGGGGAAAACCAACATAAGTGACTCAGCTGATAATATTGGTATCGCTGACCACTGACTGCATTGCTACATGACCTTTGAAAAGGAAATAATATTCAACATTGTAGTTTGGTTTTGGGCTTCCATCAATAAACGCAACATTCAGATTAACTGACTGTACATTGAAAGATAAATGCAACCCCACAAAAAATTCTCAGATGTGTCGCCATGTACATTGTCTGGTTGGAACAGTGGGTCACTCTAGGCTCCCTAGTCGTGGGAGAGTGACTCCATAAGAACACTTAGGTGATGGTAGCCCAGATCAGCTTAAGAGTGGCCAAAGAACCCAATTTGTTGTATAGCAATGACAAAAAATGTAATTCGCTACCATGGAAATTTGGAATGTTGTTAGAATCGGCTCATTGGGTCCTCAAAGTTGGCAAGCTGATCTTTGCTGTCAGATCCCTCACCTGTTCCCAGTCTTCCCCTAGGGTGCATGTGAGTGGTGATTGCATTTTCAAAGTTATTAACCAGAAGTCTTACTCACAATTCTGAAAGTGTATCTTGAAGTATGATAACTCTTTCAAACTATGTTATATTTTTTTAGGTCCAGAGTATTTGAGACACGAGTTAAACAGCCGGTTTCTACAATCCCAGGCTGAAAGAGGCCCGCCTGGTATTGCATCGCCATTCCTACATTACGAGACCCACCTTCATCAACACCAGCACCAACACCAGCACCAGCATCAGCATCAACACTTTCACCCTGTCCCCGGTCCCGTCATGGGCAGTGGTGCATCAATGTTCTCACCTGCAAACAATACAATGGTAAGTGAAGATGTCGTCGCAGAGGTCTTTGTTATCGTGAGTTCTTGGAGTGGATGAATTAGACTCCAAGATTTCTATCTTTTCAATTATTATGTGACCAGTTTTTTAAAACACATTTTTATTGGACATTAAAAAATTTTCAATACGTGAACAAGACCTGGCCTTGTCGTATGAGTCAAAGGCATTTACCTTATAACTTGCAGAATCAAAACGAAAAACAAAACCAAAGTCTAAACTACACAACAACAATTTATTCAAACTTTAAGCTCTTTTCTATCCATGACCCCCCCCAACTGTAACTCTAATTTTAAAAACCAGTAACACCATTTACCAAGTCCAGCTACTCGTCTGAACGTTGTTTTTTTCTATTCCTAATCATTTTTTTTGGAACAATGCTTGGGTATGTACACAGCCTTGAGATGTACATGTAATTCCCAGGAACTAAGCTTGTTAGATTAAAATTATGGAATTAAGAAGAAACAATGTTCCGACTGGTTCTTGTGCACGAGAAGTGTTCCTTGGCACCAAGTCGGGACGACGTCTTCATTATCAGTGAAACAACAAGGGTTGGGGGTAGGTAATGGTTTAGAGTGAGCTTTATAAACCTGAAGGAAAAAATCGTTGTCAAGATTTTACTGAATCTCTAACTAAACCAAGATTCCTCTTTATTTGGATGTTTTATAGTTCATAAAATTCTTCAAAGGACAAATCATTTGACCCCAGTGATCTAAATGAAAAGTTAATGGCAACTCTCTGTTAAGTTTTCCTAGAAAAAATAACTTGTTAATATCATAGCACTCGGACAACCAGATGGTAAGAATGAAATGGGACAAAGAAGTTTATGAGTTCGAGTTTGAGCCAGGAGGCTATTTAAGGTTAGGTAGGGAGAGGAAATTGTGGTGTTCGGGAGCACAATGTCCCGGTTAATGTCAGAAGTTTACTTCTGTGAAGTGTCTTTGCATTCTAGAATTGTTACTTTTTGCTTTTGGACCGCCTGAGGTCAACTCGAAGTCAAACTCGTAGATTACCATCTCTCAAATGAACTATGTTCACTTGCTTATTTTTTTTTAGTTTACTCACTAATACTGCATTTCTTTCAATGCTTCTCTGTATTTTTTTCTAAAGGCAGACAGAAATATTCTGTTCTGCTTTCCTTTTCAATTTGTCTTTTAATCTCTAAAGGAACGAAGGTCTCAAGATTTAAAGGTAGACTCTAAGTCTAACCCTCGGGCAATTTATTGTCCAACACAGCATTTCCCAGGCATGCCACACCCGCCAGGAGCGTGCTTGCCACCGCCACCCCATGGTGCTGTCCCTCCACCACTCATAGCAAGAGTAAGTTGACACTTCCCATTTCTTCTCCTTGGTAATAAAGATTGTACATTTTTCAGCTGAATCACTTATTATTTTCTAAATGAATCATCTTACAATTCTAGTGTAAAATTAGGTAGTTTAGATCTAAAAGGAAGTGATTGGAAACAGTAAATGATCATGAATAGGCCCCTTCTTCATTTTGTCTCTCTCCCAGAAGGCCCAAAATTAAATGAGCTTATATGGAAGTTAACCATTCATGTTTAGGAACAATGTAGAAATACCAGTAAAGAGAATTAATACGGCGACATTTGATCTGTTTTGGACAGAAAGGATTGGAATGCTCAGTGGGCTATAGCTCTTGTATGTTAGTTTTATCACATGTTTTATCGTGTTCATCTTACCACTGTTTTCATTATTTGTAGATCGTTTGTTTTATTTTTTGAGCTAATGACCATCAGCTTATAATAAAATGGATGAGTAGATAAATGAGAGGCGTGTTTAGCTTTGGCTGTTGAGCTTATTCCTTAAGACAACTCCCCTGTAAGCTGGTTTGGGACAAAATTTAGCAGCTGTGTGTTAACGCGCCTCTTTAAGAGATGTTGTAGTGTTTTTTTCGTGAAAACGTGATTTTATTTAAAAAATAAAGTCGGGAATGTCTAATTTTTCCCGCCAAATAGTGATTTAAGTGATTATCATGAAGTGATTTTTGTCATTGATGTTTTGCGTGAAGCATTGTTGAGGTCTTTGGTTTTCCGTTATACGTAGTTTTGCCCGTTATTGATATGACCTTTGATTTTATCAATGATTTAAACGTTCCATACCGTGATTTGAACAGTAACAGTAACTGTAATATTATTTACAGTGTTTAACTTTGTTTTACAGTATTAATTTCACCCGCAAATAGGTGAGCCTAATCGAGGCGGGGAAAAGAAAAAAAATTACAACTTTTTAAGTCATGATATAAAAAGAAAAAAGAAAAATGAATACAAAAGATTACAAAAATTATATCAGAGTGTTTGTTTAGAGTTCATAGAGAAAAATTTTGAAAAGTATAAATATAAAGCATTTCAGCACTTGCTGAAATACACAGACGGCAGGATAGCCATTTGTGAAATGGCTATCCTGCTTTTCATGAAACATGATACGCACCCCACCCACTCAGTACCACCCTCACTTAAAGGTTGTTGTAAAAGAAATTCCACGTGATTGATTTGTGGCAGTTGTCACTGTTGTATCTTTAACATGCTTTTCCGAGCATTGGAAAAATTGAAGCCACTTCGTGGTACAGTCCTTTACACCTCCTTACATGGTTAATGTTTTTTTTATTTTTTTTTCTCTAATTGTACCATCGACTTCCAAGAACTAGTCGTGGTTTAAGGCATCACATTCAAACATTTTGTATGAATTTCAGAAGCCTGGTAAATGGTGTGCTACCCACGTGCAAGTTGCATGGCAGATATACTATCATCAACAAAAGGTAAGACGGCTGGTTGGGGCCTGCTGAGTGCTTCTTTTCTCTTCCCTCTTCGTTGCCCTTGAGCGATAACATTTGAGATTTTTGATGTCACTGAAAGAGATGACAAGATCCTCTATTTTTGGAGCGATACTCCAGGAGTGGGTATTGTTTGTGAAGGATAGTTTATTTTTTGTTTGTATATTTTTTTCAAATTTTCTAATGAGCACCGTGGCAAAACCCGAATCAAGGGGGGAGGGGGTGCTACTGGAAAGGTAGAAGAAGCGTTATTGAGGTTGTGACAAAATGAAACAGCCTTGTCTAGTCTCGCGTCGTGTCACTGATATGTTCTGTTTTTGTTAGGTCCAAGCCGAGATGCACAAGGACCCACATGTCAAACCTGAACAAGTGTCGATTAGTTGTGCCCCATGCATATCGGTGCATTCCCGACCAAGTGCACACGAGATGAGTTTTCACTCGGCCCCAGTTCATGGACCAGGAACCGTTAGCCCAGTAGCTGGTCCACTCCCAGGTACTGTGCGAACTTCACCTTTTCCATACACACCCTACAGCTACCCCCTCCCCCTACACACGCGTGCAATGCACACGCACACATTTCCATTAAGCACCGGGTGAGCACATCGAAAGTATGACTTCTTACAGCATTTATTTTGGGCAAATCTTCGAAACGAACATTATTGTGATCGTCATCATCATTACCACTTCTGTTACTATTATTGTTATGAAGTACATATCTCGATCCATAAACACCTGAGACTTGGTAGAAGTATCAGATCACTTTCTTCTTAAGGTGGCTCCCATCTGCTTTCCATTTTGCTGTGTCGCTGAACTTTATGAAAGGTTTTTCAAACATCATGATGGATTCGTACCAGTTTTTGTTAGCTGGTATTACAACGTTTTAGCTAATCAATCCCTGTACTACCACCGGAAATTCTGTTTCCATGGCAGTTTGTCAGAGCCTCGAAAATATTCTATTTTTAACAACTTGTCGAGTTTCCATGGTAACAAATTTTTTTTGTCGGAGAGCAAGATTTGATAAGGTTAAAGGTTATAGTAACACCAGCTATCAACAAGAAGGAATAATCTACTTCTGCAAATGACTAAGCTTTTCATAAAGTTCAGAGGCATTGAAAACTGTATCGAGCCACCTTAATAGATTTTCTCAGAACCTGTGCCATACTCTTTTCCACTTTCACCTAGTTTTAAACCTAGTTCCTTAAACCTTACAAGTCCCAGAATTTTTCTTCCTAGTATCAATACTGAACTAGCTTTTTCAGTAGACTCTACTACTAATACAAACTAGCATTGTAAATGTTTTATCTTTATTATTAAAAGACATTATTATTACTATTGTTATTGTTACTACTATTAATATTTTCATTATCATTATTATCATCCAGGGAGCCCGTTTGTCGGAAACCCACCACTTGCACCTACTGTATCCAACGCTAACGTGGGACTCAGTCCCTTCCCCGGAAACATGAGCCTTGGGGGTCTCAGCAGACCGAGCACAATTGTTGGTGGCCTAGGTACTAGCCCCATTGGAGGAGTGGGGTCGAGTTTTAGTAGTTCATTGTCTCTTGGCTCCAATCTCTCTTCCAATTATCTCTCAGCCCGGGACATGTGGGGGAAATACCCTGGCGGAGGGGCCCCCTTCCATCCGTGGTTAATGCGTGAGAACGAACGAGAACGTGAAAAAGGACGTGAAAGAAGCGTTCTGTTGGAGAGAGAACGTGAACGGGACAGGGAAAGAGACCGTGATCACGAACGCAAAAGTGATCGTGACATTGATCGTGATCGCGACCGTGATCGTGACCGTGACCGTGACCGTGAAACTGATAGATACAGCAGTTTGCTTAGCAGTGAGCGAGACAAACGTGCTGTTAATTTATCTGATGATGAAGCTGAGCATTCGAGAAACAGAGACTCTGAAAAACCAGGAGATGGTCGAAAGTCGCCTTTCAGGCCGTTCCGTTCAACAGACTATAGCATTGCAAACTTAGCACGTGATTCCAAGAGTGACACTTCAGAATTTCGCAGCTCGTTTGATCGTATTGGCGGCATTGGAGTTCCGCTGTCCAGCCGGAGCAGAGAAGAAGCAAAGGCTGCTGGGAGTAGTACGTCAGATGATCGAGATATTGTAATACTTTCCAGTGATCGTCACCCGTCTTCCCTTAGTCAACACCTGGCGTCCCCGTCCAGTTATTACGATCATAATAAACGATATTATGAGGAGAGA
>JAOBYF010194101.1:0-10455 GCA_025403605.1 Parazoanthus darwini | reverse complement strand
GGCAAGCTTGTGGGGGTAGAGTTCTGTCAGTTATAGTCAGTTTAAGATGTTCCTGTGGAGGGTTGGCTTTTCGGTCTTATCAAGATCAAGTTTGGGGAGATTGTTAAAGTTTTACATATATGCATGATAAGTAAGGGGGCGGGGTTGGTATATCTCAACTTAGTAAATTTACGAAAGCCCCCTCCCCTTCCTTCTATCTCCCCTCGTCAGACAGAGCACAAAGCCTGTCATTAAACACATCAAATGATATTCTTTAGACAAATTAATCAGTGCAACCAAAGCGGCGCCTGGCCTGGGAGGATATCCAGAGTTGTTGACTTATACGCTTTTTTTAATCCTTAATTTTTTTGGCGATTTGAGCCTCGAATTGTTCTTATTTCTATATGTGGTTTAAATCGAATAAAACTAAGCATAAGGTATTGCAATGCATGTATTAGAAAACGAATTGCTTGGCGGGTGTATTTTTGATCAATTCATCCCAGCGGATTTATCATGATCGAGGCTTAGTAAAGTTTGAAAAATATCAAGCTATCGGGCCCGAGTCTTAAATTGTTCTAAAATTTTGGCCAATCCGAATCTCGTTGTTCTTATTAAGTTATTCTTATATATGAATAAAAGCGTGTAACAAGAAAAAGCAACGGTATCGTTTTTGTGTCAGTGTGTAAAACAGCAAACTTGCCATGTACTACACTGTACACAGTACTAACCGACAACAGAACTTACAATCTTTTTGGCAATAGGGCTATATATTCGACGTATTTTATACAAACAGGAAAGAACCATTCGTAACATGTTTATTGATGAAGTACCCGGCTATAATTCAGTGAAATATATTTACACTCGCCAAACTTCACACTTTGGTTCAGATAACCAAGCCACTCCGTCTTGAGATGTATTAAGTACAGAACCGTTCATTTACTAGTACACAACAGCTAATTCAGCTCTTGCCTTTGATTCACAGCATGTACACCGATTTAAAAACATCGCTATTGCTATTGAACTCTTTAATTACTTTAGCCGTTGAGGCCGATTTCTTCACAGGAGCATTAAAGTGTAGTCTCAGATACAGTCTTAGAGACATTCTCTTTCATTTAATCAAGTTTATATAGTAGGCCATTCAATGTATAATAGTTCCTGTGTTTAAAGAGTTTCTAAATACAGTGAAACATTCTTGCCAGTTTATTTTGCCACCGACTGTCACTATAATTCATTCCCTTGATGAGGGCTTTTATTTTAATCCAACGCAGCAAGAAGCAATAAAAATAACAAACAGAGGATAAACTTCTAAATCTGTTACTTGTCAAGTGACTAATTTGTCGCAGCGGGTCAGCGGATACAACTGTGAACGAATCCGGTAAACTTCACTGAACAAACAGACACTTTTTGTTTGCAAAAGCAAACCGAGATAAACGGACTAGTCAACATCAGCCGAACTAAACTGAACTCAATCAAATTTCTTTTTTCGGTGAGTATGAGGGCGCTATACTCGTGTATAAATAAATGTGTAAAGAAATATCAGTTCCGAATTTGCTAATTCTGCAGCAACTCGAAATGCGGCTTTGTTCTCGAAAAGATTAGACAGATCAGCCCCCAAAACAATTCAGTTCTCGGTATGAAAAATCGTTTTCTAAAATAAAAGAATCCACAATTAGTTTTTCAGGCGATACTGCTTGTTAGAACTATCAGCTATATATTACCTTAAGCCTGCATGGAAACACACTTGTGAGATAAGCACGCGAAAAAAGAAATAAGGTGGACAGATGGTGACAAAAGCGTTGTCTGTGGCTGTTTCACGGATGTTCACACTGGCGAAACAAGATAGAAACAAAACAGAGAAGTATAAACATAAGCACAAGAAAATGCTTTTTTTACTAATAAAAGCAAAATTTTTCTAAAAGTAAAAGCGATTGACCGAATCGATAAACTGATATCTTAAATGTATTTTCAAATACGAAATCATAAACTAGCTAGGATAAACAGCAATCATCTCTAGGGATCTAGGGATCAGCTGTAAGATCCCTGAATATCTTTTCATTTAGGCCGAACCAATTCCAGAAAGCCGTGAAGTTAAAAAGCTAGCATTTGGCTCAATTTAGTGATATTGATCATAGTATTAAACATTGGAACGGAAAAGATTTGATATACATGAGTCAATTCCATTTTGCGTCGCGAAAAAAAATGAGCGCATTATAGATACTGTAAACAAAACAAATTTAAATAACTAAATGTGAGCAATATAATTTCCTTTTAAAACTAATTGTGAAAAACCGTCCGGTAGCCATGTACAAGGAAACTGTGGTTAAACTCAAAACATTTCCACAAAAGAGAAAAATACCGTGGAAATTGTCTATTTGTTTCTAAAAATTTTACTAAACTTAAGATTAGGAGAAGTAGAAGTTTGTTGCTTTTTGCGTTTGTCATTATCACTTCTTTTGAACCTAACAATTGCAATTTTCAAGAGGTGTTGTTGATTGAGGTTGAAATCTCTTTGACCTTTGTTCAGTTCCTGCTGGGCGGAAAAATCATCACACTCGACAGAAAGCACCGCAAATCATTAAAAGTTGCATTGTGTCCGCCTCTTTCAACACCTTCCTTTATTGTGAAAACACGTAACAAGTAAAATGGCCAGACAAGCTGCAAAAACAGATTGGCGAATGGATTATCGTCATAAATTTGTAAAAATATCAGCGTTGTCAAATACAACATTTCGAAACTTCACAAACTTCACAGACTCGGTGGATTTAAAAAATAAATTACTCCTGTCAGTGGCCTGCTCTTAAAATACCGAAAATTGTAAATTTTACATTACTTCATTTGATTTTTTACAATCTGTACACTAAATTAGGGTTATCTTTATACAATGGTCTATCAAATAGCTTTGAACATTTATCTATTGTTCTCAGAATTCGAATTAAGTAAATATTTGAAAGTGAATCAATTGAATTGTTGTGAAAACGAACGCATTGCTTTTTAAATAAAGGAAAAACACGGAAACACGAATTGTATGTTCTTTTCCTCACTCGATTTTCAGTTTCAAAACTCCTAGGAGCTAGAATATCCTTGTGATTTTTAAAACAAAAGCACGTCTTTAAAAAGGAAATCACATAGATTTCTCGTTGCCACAAATTCTGCGTAACCGCAAAGCAGCGTCTGTTTTTGTTCTTTCGCGGAAATCTCCATTTTTGCTGGGACTCAGGGGTAGATAAATATTTCTTGAACAAATACTCTAGAGAATGTGTCCCCTCAGTTCAATTTTGTCACTTAGTTCCCTGTTCCGGCTGTTAAAGATGGCTACGAACGCTCTTGTTTAGGAATAGTTGGTTGTATTGGCAAGCAATCACCTTGAGAACTCTCCTCGGTGTTCAGCCATGGCTCCATTCGTGTTCCGCTTGATGAATCGACTTGAAACGGTCGGGATAACAAAGTTGCCATGCTGGCACTCTCTAAATACGGATGGGTTTTCAAATGAACCTTCAAATGCTTTCGGAGTGAACTCGGGTGCGTGTAGCTCTTTTCACAGCCAGATATTCGGCAAGTGTACGGTTTATCCGATGTGTGCACATGCGAGTGTTTCTTACGATCACTTGAGTTTGCAAATCGACGATTGCAGCCCTCATACTCACAGACAAACGGCTTCTCTCCGGTGTGGGTACGTTTGTGAATTTTCAAATTCTCCGAGCGAGCGAAGAGTTTCCCACAGCCGGCAAAAGGGCAAGGGAAAGGTTTTTCACCTGTATGTACTCGTATGTGGTTGACAAGCTTGTATTTTGCTTTGAAAGGTCTACCGCCTCGGGAGCAGTCCTGCCATAGACACACATGTGGGTTGTTGTCCGGTCCGCCGACGTGCTCTAAGGTGATATGTTTAACAAGGTTTTGCATGGTGTGGAAGGTCGTATCACATGCCTTGGCCTTGTTTTGGGGGTCCAGCCATCGACAAACATGTTCTTGCTTGATGTGTGGCCTCACATAGCGAAGAAAAGCACCGGTAGTTGAAAGCTCGACCGTTGGTATCGAGTTGACTTTGGTTTGGTTCACACTGCTGAGAATCTGTTGCGTATCAGCCACGCTGGCCGGCGCTGGCGGAGTGTTGCTGACAGGGTTTTGACCTTCGCTGTGGCCGATTGGGCTGTTATTGCTACTGGGAACGCTTGCATTACTGATGGGCGAATTGGCGGCCGTCACTGAGACAGAAACTGGGACTGTTAGTGGTGCTTGTTGGCCACAGATACCACCATTTGCGAAAAGCACAGGGCCAGCTGGCGTGTCTATGGCTTGTGAAATGGAACCTGGTGGAGTTGGCAGCGATGCGTTCGCGATCCCAGAGACCACATGTTGTGGCGTTGCTACTGATATGGCAGGGTTAGGGCCAGAAAAGAAGCCCTGCGGCAAACCACTGTGGGTCAGTGCATTGAGGTGAAGCGAACCTTGCTCCGTGGTCGAGGAAACAGCATGAGCCAAGGTTGAAGACCCCGGAAGGTGGTCTCTACGGAGCAGGAAATCTCTGGCAGTGAACGCGGGATACCCAACCGACATTGAGTAACTGGGCTGCATGCTGTAAGCTCCCGGTGAACCAGCTCCTGACAGCGCCTCGAGAATGCTGTGTGAACCAGGGCGAATGGCGGCCAAGTGAGAAGGATTTTCAAGGTATGTGTGGTGGTAAGTTCCGTTAGGAATCTCTTGGCCAGTTTCCATGCTCTCGTTAAGTCCAACTCGTGGAACTGTGAAAGAGGGCAGCGAATTGCCGTGCGGCTGAATGTAATCCAGAAGGGTGAAATTTCTCTTCATTGACCCCACCTCCATATTTGACGGTCAGGCTCGACAATGTTGGGTTTTCTAAATTTGCTTCCTTCACGGCAGGCGAGGAATAAATCTGTCTTGAAGTAAGAAAGCGATCGAGTAGCGTACGCACTTCGGTGAAACTGATCCGAGCGAATTTGTGACCTGTTGGAACTCGCAGCTTGATCTGAACCTCTTGGGGGTAAATTATGTTTATTTTCCATTGGCTGCTCTTGTTGTGATTGACATTCTTACAAACATATTATCTCTTAAAGCTGTGGTGATAGGCCGATGTGCGCAGTCGTAGAGCTATAAATCGTACTCTCATGCGGCGCAAATGGTTGTAGAGAGATCGTGTAATGATTTTCGCATGGCTCTTATATCACCGTGCCTCGAGGGCTCCATGAAGGTTTTAAAACGTCTGGTTTTTGTCAATACAAAGTTCAAAACAATACATATGGACGGATAAGATCAATTTCCTGAGAACTTTTAATCTTGTTTGAGACGAAAATAAAATATCATTTCAATACGTTGGGAACATCGCAAGTCGAGATGCATGCGTTTTTCGCCCACTCGTCCTGTATGGCAGAATTTGTTGAAATGTAATCTGGCCTCGTGCCATGTTGAAGGGCTTATTTTGACAACTTTACTAGACAGTAGACAAGATTCAAAAGAGGTTTGTACCACAAGCTATATCTGCGATTGATTTACCAAACATTTCTCTCGCTATAAACCAATGACCATTAGCACTCCATAGAAAGTTCAGATGGCCTTCGAAGAACAAGCCTCGGCTGGTCCGAAATGTTGGTCCGTGATATCACTTCCTAAACTTTTTGATACATTAGCTTGACGGATATTTTAGAATTCTTGGGTAAACATTTGGATAGTTTCCGCGAGATAATCTTGCGCAAGAATTTTGGGCGTGAGCTGAAGACCTGCCAAAATTGCTGACTATCTGCACACGTTTAATGTGCCTATTTCAACAAGCCTTTGATCAACTTCCGGTTGTAAGAATGTTTTCGGTTGTGGTCTTGACAGGTGCAAAGCAAAAATCACGTCCGACTGTTAACTTGTGAAAAAAGCCATTTCCATGACGCTCCTCAGTCCTAAATGTCTGACAGATGATTAAACCAACGACCTTCTGCTAGAGCTAACAACTACTTCAGTAGAAAATAACTTGCTAGCGAAATTGTTTTGTCTCAAGAATAGCGTTCTATTTTTCTTCTCAGTCGTTGAAGCGACGTCTACTTGAGTGAGATATTTGTCCAGGAAACGGATAATAGACTAATTTAGATATAGGATTGAATTGAATTGAATTGACCATGAAAATCTTCTCACGTACAGCGCTAGTTATAGTGTCGCAACACTGCGAACTGCAGATTTCTAGATCTCCATTTCAAGCTAAAAAGTTATAAATTTATCGACTGGTTGCAGGTGTTTACACATACTGATCTGAGTATTCGATCCTTGTAAATGTAGAGTCAAGGTAACGTTTGCTCCCCCGCGGCGAAATTCTCTCGAGTTTGACCGGACTTGAAGTGCTGTGAAAGCCAAACAAAGGTTGGCCCACCGCTAATTTGAGCAAATATTTATGCGAAGAACGCGAAGTCGTTGACAAATATTGATCTACCACATGCACACTAGTACTTCTATACTTTCGAAAGGAATTTTTCGTCCTCTTCAACCCCAACTTGACTTGAGCAGCTGATAAGAAAAATAATACCTTTCTGTTTTCTTAGCTTTGTGGATAGCTATTTTAAAGTTCTGATAAGCTTTGGTCGAGAACGAAAATCACAGCAAGCATTCATAGATCCACAGAATGTTTACTTTCGATTCTTGGACTTTCAAAGCGTATAGTTTTTGTGTGCGGTTTCTAGTTGTATTTGCTAACTTTTTGATTTCTAAAACCCTTTACACGTTTTTTTTATAAGAAATGGCCGGTAATTGAGTAAATTTGGCCGAGTCTCATTGTTCTTAATTTTTTGGCGATTTGAGCCTCAAATTGTTCTCGAATCGTTATTGTTTCTGTATGCGGTTTAAATCGAATAAAAACTAAGCCATTGAATTGATACATGTATTGCAATACATGTATTGGAATACGAATTGCTTGGCGGGTGTATTTTTGACCAGTTCATCCGATGATTGATGCTCGGTAAAGTTTAAAAAAAATTAACTATCGAGTCCGAGCCTCAGCTTGTTCTTAATCTGAGCCTCATTGTTCTTATAAGGTTGTTCTTCTGATATAAAAAAGCGTGTAATTACAGTGAAAAGAGCTAGTAATAGTAATCTCGGTCAGAAGTAATAATGCGGTCGGCTTAGTCTAATGTTTTAATCGGTCGGCAGTGATGCAATGCAATGAAACAACCTGATTAAAATCCGATTTATCATTGCTATTGAACTTTATTACCAATATAAAATCGAACGTACAGTGTTTTCATACTGTGGTTTTTTTTACAAAACTTTCCTGATTTATTCTAGACATCCACTTATGAAACCAGCTAGTTGCCGTAACGTCTCGAGCGATTATTGAGATATTTTCAAAATAATAAATAATTTTACCGATCAGCACAAAAACGCAGGCTAGCGAAATTGTGGCGCAAAAAGAAACTTTGGACGATCGGGTTGCCATGGAAACACGTTAGTTAGGAAACATAATTTTACGTTTTAGGAAAAGTCACAAAACTTTGGAATTCTACCTTTGACGGGTCGTTTTTAGAGAGATTCAAATATGGCGCGGGCATCTCCTGCCACTTTGCAGCCACTTTTATTGTTTTGAAAAGTTTGAATTTTTAACTTCCTCGCTCATTTTCACGGCAGCGACACAACATTGACTAAATCCCAAGGCAAACTAAAGACTTTGTAAACAGAAAAACGGTTCAGAATTCGTTTACATATCAGACTACACTGTGAGTGGACTTCTGCCGTTTTTTTGTAAAGTATTTACTGAGTGCTGTAGAAGGAAGTGAAACTGTTCTTGTGGTGTACTTGGGGACCGTGAACAATATTCGGACAGCTGAGCAGGTCCAAAGCTGAATGCCCCCCCTCCCCCCCTCCCATTGATCAGTACCGAATCCCTGTTTTTCCTATCCTCAATGCTCGATCCGGCTTGTTTTCTTCGTTGAGGAAATGGAAAACCAAAAGAGCTTTGTGATTGGTTCATTTTCCGTTTCCGTCTCTAGTTCACGTTTCGACATAACTGATGCAAAGGCGACGGAAGCAGCATTCTCGACCCCAGAGTTCTTCTCTTCTGCGCATGTCTGTCTTTCTCGGTCAAGAAAGCCGCTGATGCGGTAAACGAGGTCTCTGGGGTCGACTATGCGGAAGCAGAAAAGGCGACGGAAGAAAAATGAATGTTGCGATCGTTCTTTCCACCCTTGGGAGCCCGTCGTCTCTGCGTTTGTGCCTCCGTCTCCGTTTTCCTGGCGTGGAGTAGCCACCCTCCAAAGAGATGAGCGCCCCTATAGAGAGAGAGAGCTCCGGGGTATGTTTCCCCCCGAGCCGTTTCTGAAATTGTATTTGAAATCGTTACATCCTCGGAAACTCGGGGCGTCCAGGAGAGCAAAATCAAGGACACGGGGGAGGGGAAAGGAAGGGAAAAGGGAAAAAGGAAGGGGGGAGAAAAAGTGAGAGTAGCTCTAACCTTTTGTCATCTCAACGAAATTTTTATATTCTATTTTAAAGCTCACAAGAGATACGCTCGGGCAGATTATATCAAACTTTTGTGGATGCTATTTGCTATAGTTCAATTTTGGATTTTGTTATAGAGAAAGTTTGCAACGGGTATCATGTTTGTGGTCGATTTGATGAAAATAATTACTAAGTAAAGCAGGAATATAATCAGATGATCGTGAATAGTTTGTTTGTAGGCTTACTCACCCAATTGAAATCAATTAAGAGTGTTGTGTTATTTCTTGCAGGAGCAGAAACGAGCATCACTGCAAAAAAAAAGCTTGAGGTCCCACCGAGACTTGAACTCGGATCACTGGATTCAAAGTCCAGAGTGCTAACCATTACACCATGGGACCATTCACGGTACAACTGGCGATTATTATAGTCATGGTAATAGGATTAAGTGATGTCGGTTAATTTGGTCCGTAATCATAAGAATCATGATAAAGAAATTTGACGATCGCGAAGCGGGAGTACGATTTTTTGAGTCACGACTATGATTACAAACAGGCTTAACTGTACCAAAAAAGACGAGACCTGAACTCGGATCACTGAAGTGCTAACCATTACACCATGGGACCCGTGTACGAGATGATATCGATTTTCTTTCTACCTCTGTTGTCATCATCCGCGGATTCTGTACGTATGATCGAACATCTTGCGACTAATTCCTTGGATTATAAGTTTCTTAACAAAACTTCTTTAAGGATTGTGAAACACCTGCTACCGATTTAGGCAAACTAGTATTCTTCGAGGTCTTCAACATATAGATCGAGTTTCACACAAAATACTGCTCGAAGACAAAGCTGGAAGTTATCTATTTTTTTGAGCTAATTTTCTTCATAACCAAACACAAATATTCAAGACTTGTTACGTAAATTGTATGTGGTTGTTCTTTTCTTCACTCAAAAAGTTTAGTTATCGCATTTCGTAAATCAAAATCATCATTTTGTCCAAGTACATACGTAATAAGGATTTTCATGCTGAGTTACAGTGTTACAAAATCTGTTGTGGGTCCTGAGACGGTCACATATACAATATTTTGATTGTGAATCCAAAACGACTCATTGTCTTCAAAGAGCACTTCAGTACAGAAATTGATGACGTCATCGTGAAAATGATACACACGCTAGATCAGTCAAACCAGTGAATGATATTGAACTGTAATAACAGCAACAACGACGACAATCTAATAAATAGAGATAAAGATTACAAATAGTTTTGGTTTAGTGCTAAGTTTGATGCAAAGAATACAAATTTGGAAAAAGGGCTGGGTAATTTTGGTCGGCTACAAAGGGAAAAAATACAAGGACCGCGGCAGGCAGAAGCAAGCTGCATACATCATACATAGGAAAGCATTTATCTAGATTTAAGTCAACAAACTAACTGACAGAGTATTGCCTTTAAATAAAAAGGCAATGAAAGCAGAAAAAATCTGAGCTCTTACATGTATAAGCTTTTACATGGAGTTTGCACTTTGCATATTTTTGCTCTTATGTTATTTTGTTTTTGTTTATGAAATAGATCTGACAAGCATTTTATTATAGTACATTTTGCAATACTTTTAGTTTATTTCATGATTTAGTAAAGCGCTTTTGAATTTTGAGAAAAGAGTGCTGCACAAATAAATAGATTACACTCTTTTTTTATTGAGAACCAGTCCTAAGGCTCAACGTTCTTATTTTTCGGCAATTTTAGCCTCAAAATGTTCTTATTTTGCTCTTACATGTAACTACTATGTTTTCCGTAGGGGGTTAAACTCGCCTAAAATCCGGTAAGGTGGTCTTGTGCACTGTTTCAAAAGAAATCAAAAGTGCCGTTTGCAAGACAAACTTTAATTTGAATGCCATGACCATGAGTGCGTTATCGGAGAGCTGAGCACTGTAGGACTACTCAGGGCCATAGCAAGGGGTAGGGCCGGGGGGGCCCGTGCCGCCCCCCAGTTTTTTCCCCATCAAATGTGTCAAATGTATCAAGCTCAGAAAATTGCTCCAAGTTTGAGAAAAACTT
>JAOBYF010193990.1:0-10455 GCA_025403605.1 Parazoanthus darwini | reverse complement strand
GATCTGAAGTATTATTTTTCTGTCCGAAGTTTTATTTTTTTGTTGTTGTTGTTGTCGTTCTTGTTGTCGTTCTTATTCCTGTTGTTGTTGTAGTTCTTTTTCTTGTTCCTGTTGTTATTCTCGTTATTGTATTTGTTCATCTTGTTATCGTTCTTCGTTGTTGTTGTCGTTCTTTTTCTTGTTTCTGTTGTTGTTGTTGTTGTTGTTGTCGTTCTTGTTCTTGTTATTATTCCTGTTGTTGTTGTCGTTCTTTTATTTGTTCCTGTTGTTGTTGTTCCTGTTGTTTTCGTTTTTCTTGTTGTTTTTGTTCCTGTTCCTGTTCTTGTTGTTCTTTTCTTTTCACTCTTGTTCACATAAAACGCCTGCCCTCTGTGAACTCCACTGGCCGCCCGTGATCTCCAAAATTAGTTTTAAATTTTAGCTTTCACTTTCAAAGCCATCCATAGTCGTGCTCCTCCGTATATATCAGCGATGTAGTACAAATCAAACCGAAGTAATCTCATAGCCTCCGTCAGCCTTTTGTGAGGGAAAATACATACAACCTGTGAAGCATGATCTTTTAATTAAGCCGCCCCTAAATACCAATGGGCATATGATGCGTTTCTACACTTGATACATTTAAACAGGGACTGAAAACACTTTTTTAGAAAGTCTTTTACATGTAAATCTATAACTTAGGTTGTATTTATATCTGTACTAGAATATCTTATAAATAGAAAAACTTTTACACCTGGGGTTAAGGTTCATATTTATATTGGTGTTAAGGTTATTGATATTGTCTTTTGGCACAGTTGTACTGTCACAAAGCTTAAGTCGATGAAAACAAACACAAATGCGATACATGATTTTGGCGCAGGCTGACTTTTTTTTCAGGGCCTAAAAATGAAATTCCTTTTGGTTCTGCGATTATGTGATGATGTAAAAATCAATCGTAAAAGTGTGACTTACCCATAAGGCATAACAAACCGCAAACAGTTACTGCTGGTTACAAATACTTTGCCATGCTCCAGACTCAGATCGGCCAAGGAAGGTGTCTCCCACCACGCATGCGCGTACACAGCTACTGCCTTGAAGCTGGAATGGCCTTGAAGAGAGTTAAAAACTCTGCTTTCTGTGATAGAAGTAGCAACAGAACCGGCAATCCTTGACAGCGGAGTTGGTGGAATGGCAAACACAACTTTTTCTGCTATGATAGATCTTGAAGTATTTCCGGTTTTAAGTAAAAACGAACCATTACTTCTGTCAACACTCCTGATTTGATTTCTTTTGAAGAGATGGCCATTTAAACTCACAATTGAGTTCTTCAAAGCCTCTACAATAGCGGACATACCACCTAGCGGACTCCACGCCTGGCCCGATAAATCGTAATTAAAACGATCTTCAATCCAATTCTCAAGAAAATCTCTCGCATTGAAATGATCTGGCCCATATCCTATTACTGCGAAGTAATACTGAGCCCCTTCAGGGGTGAGGTAGTGGGACACATAAGACTCAAACGTAGCAAAGTGTCCCGCTATTTCAATGTGCTCTTTTTTCATTAGATAAGCATCCATGTCACTGAAGGTGAAGTTACTAAACATGCCGTGGTTAAGCGTTGGAAATGCTTTTCGTTTTAACACTGATGAATCGTTGGAAAGAACACCGCGGGCCTCGTATATGAACTGCTCCACTGGAAGCTCTTCATAAGGAATTCGCAGTCTTCTTATGATTTCCCTGGAAAAAACGTTTTGGGAAGTTGTGGGATTTTCCTCAAGAACTGTGATATTGGTAACATTTTTGAAACAAAAATAGTATACGGTGAATTTCGTGTGAACGTGCAAACTTGCAAGCCCAAGAGAAATTCGTTGTCTATTCTTTGTAATTCTTGTTTTTGTTAAAACTAGAGGTTGCAAACGTCGCAATCGTAATTTTTTCAGAAAACCCCCAACCAACCGCTTACCAAGTTCGACTTGTTCTTATCATTTCTGGCATTTGAAAAAAGGCCATCTTCAAGTTTTCGAATGACACAAACGACACGCCACTATACACATGCATGTACGGCGCATCAAACAGGATTCTCTTAAACACGGAGCGATCCTTTTTCTATAAGCTGATGGTTTCAGCCCATCAGTCATTAACAATTTATAACACTCTTCATTTATTTGTGGGAAAAAACACAAAGGCAAAACGCCCACATGAAAAACTATCTCGGTAGCGCTTGCGTTTGCCATGTCTTTTATGTACGCTCTGCGTATTTTTTTGTCCGGAGCGAAAAGGGAGCGGGGCTAAGCCTTAAGCCTTGGCCAAACGTAGATGCAAGTCGATGCAAGTCAGTGCAAGTTTTAAACTTGCGTTCAACTTGCGTTTCGTTTGGCCACCAACTTGCATGGACTTGCACCGAGCTCAAATTTGAATGCAAGCCAGTGCAAGTTCTTCATCAATGGCCAAACGAAGAACAAGTTAAACGCAAATTTGAAGGTCAAAACTTGCACTGACTTGCAGAGACTTGCATCTATGTTTGGCCAGGGCTTTAAATGAGATCACTCCGTGTTTAAGCTATGCGCAGCTGTTATAATGGAAGGTTTCACTAAAGGTAAATCAAAAGTGTTCTTACCACACACTGCTATGTCCTCTCTTCAACCTCCAAGCACCAAGAGCTGCAACGTGTCCAACAAGTGGATAAGTACTTCACACTGTTTTTGTTCGTGATAAGTGTTGAGCGCACACAGATGTTCGCTTAGTTTGGTTCGTTTAATTTGTCACAAAAATTACAAAGGAAAAGTGAGTAGTCAAAATAACATCGATTCGACAGGATAAAGAAACAGAGCTTTCAACAACAACAACAACCTTTTATTAACAAAATACATAACTTTACAATTTTGTCATGAACGCTAATAGCATGGCTAGTCGAGGCGGGCAGAGATTAAGTTTATACTTATTAAATAAAAATAAATAACAAAAAAAAATTATGGCAAATAAGGGTATTTACAACAAATATGGATGTAGAAATAATAACGTGACGAAAACACTAAATATGAGATGTTATTGCAAAGGAAAATTCATATTTTCAATTGTTAAAATCTAATTCGTCACATTTGAGACCTAACCCCAAATTTTATGGGCTCATAATCAAAAAAAAATGAAGGAAAACTCCACGAAAAAGCAGAAATAGCTCCAAATACCTAGTTGAAACATTACGTTTGTATCGAGGAATTACAAAGGAAATTAAGGTGAGTAATCAAAATAAGTTCGACTTGACAGGGGAAGGAAACAGAGCTTTTGTCCCATTTGAGACCTAACACCAAATTTTATGGGCTCATCATCAAAAGAGGAGAAGGAAAACTCCAAGAAAAAGCAGAAATAGTTCGAAATACCTAACTGAAACATTGCGTTTGTTTAGAGGGGCGTCGGTTGCGAGGTACGAATCGCAAAAACACATGTAAAGTTTTTTTATAGTAAAAGCGAAATTAGTTGAAATCGAAAATTTTGAACAACACATAGTACTATATTTATTCATAACCAATAATGATTGCACAAATGCAGCTGTTGTTCAAAGTGCACTTAGCAAAACAAATATATATTAACATTAGGGGTAATTTAAGGTCTTTCAGATTATGAGAACTTATTTTATATCACACAACACTTTACACTGTCTATATACGAAAACTAAGAATATGGCAGATATTAGTTCGTGATTCCTCTTACAAGGATTTGAGAAAAACCAAACTAGCTAGATTACTTCCTCGCGAAACAAATTGAGCATAATGATCAATCTTTTGTCATTTCAACAAGAAAATTTGCTCTAGGTAGCCAAACAGTCTGCGGTTTGAGTCCGGTGTTGACTTGGATAACATCAATTTGATCTCAGCTGCTGCTTTCTTGGTTTCGTTAATAAAAGCTTTTTAAAGTTTTAAAACTTAAAAGTTTTAGGAAATGAAAGATAAACCTCTAAGTACTAGGAAATGAATATAAAACTTTTAGTGCTAGGAAATGGAAAATAAGACTTTAAAAGTTAAGGATTGAAATGAATGTAAAACTTCAAGTACTGGGACTGTCAAAAATGCGATCAAGTATCTCGAAGTTATCCTAGATGTGAAGTTGCAAAAAGAGATATATAGCTGAACAATTAGTACTCCCAAAAGATAGACAAAGAAAGAGAAAAGCGATCCCGGTTAAAACTTCAAATATAGTAAAATTTACCGGACACTTTTTAACTAACACTTCGCTTCGGGCTTAGCAAACCCCCCAAAATATCGGATGGCCAATTTGCAATCCCTAAAAAATACGACCCCCACCCCCCGACATCTGAATAGGAAAGTAACCCTCCGTCCCTACCTCCCCTCTCAGCAACTGAGCTGGATAGCTGGGAATACTTTACATATGTACCTATGGTAACCACTAACACAAGAAAAAACTGCTCACCAACAGTTTTTTTGTAGTTTTGCTGAATCAATACGGTAAAAACAGAAGAATTAAAGGAAATTGTGCACACCAGACGTTTCTGACAACACTAAGGTTTTTTGGTAAAACATTTGTTTCAAAAAACGTTATCAAAACGCATTCATGCATTCCATAGCGAAACAATTTGTGGGGTCTTAAAATCAACGAGAGCAAATCAAGATAAAATCTGAACAAAAGTCATCCACCCTGAGAGGTAGTCAGTTGAAAATACTTCATTTCAGACCGTACTGTGCACTAAAGTACTTTGCACGAAAGCGCAGTGATTAAGACAACTTTTGATTTTCTCAAAGAACTTTTTTTTCTGGCTCACTCTGCGTAAAGTTGATATAATTATAACGTTAATCATATATTCATTTACTCATTCGTTAATTCATTCACTCATTCAGTCAATCAGTCAGTCATTCAGTTAGTCAGAGAGTTAGTCAGTCAGTCTGGGAGTCAATCAGTCAGTAAGTCAGTCAGTCAATCAGTCAGTCAGTCAGGGAGTCATACAGTCAGGGAGTCAGTCAGTCCATCAGTCAGTCAGGGAGTCAGTCAGTCAGTCAGTCAGTCAGTTAGTCGGTCAATCAGTCAGTCAGTCAGTCAGTCAATCAGTCAGTCAGGGAGTCAGTCAGTCAGTCAGTTAGTCGGTCAATCAGTCAGTCAGTCAGTCAGTCAGTCAATCAGTCAGTCAGGGAGTCAGTCAGTCAGTCAGTTAGTCGATCAATAAGTCAGTCAGTCATTCAGTAAGTCTGTCAGTCAGTCAACACTGGAAGACTAGTTTTGAAAAAAAACATTTTTTCTGCGTTGGCAAGTAAGCTGAATATGGATTTTGATCAACAAAGGTTGATATGGTTTATTTTTCGCCGTAAGGTTTGACCTTACGGCGAAAAACATGCCATATCAGTCAGTCAGTCAGCTAGTTAGAGAGTCAACTAATCAGTCAGTCAGCTAATCAGTCAGTTACTCCAGTCAGTCAGTCAGACAATCAGTCACTCATTCAGTCACTCACTCATTCATTCATTCATTCATTCATTCATTCATTCATTCATTCATTCATTCAGTCAGTCAGTCAGTCAGTCAGTCAGTCATTGTCACCGTAGTTTGAGGTAGTGATTCTAGTCCTTAGTATATGCAAGTTGCGGTTTTTAGTGTTTCGTTTTCAGCCCTTTTCTATCATGTATAATTTGCTAGAGGCGGGTTTTAGCTGACGTAATGTTTACAAGAAAACCTTTTCAAATCGTAACACCTTCGAGACAAGATACAAAGAAACCTCTGTCTCGAACAGCCAATCAAGAGCTGGTAAGCTTATTAATGGCAATAGCTGAAATTCCCCATATCTTTCTGCCTAGATATCTCTATAGCATGTACATTTTGGCAAAGATAATTTAAATCTACAAAAGTGTTTATATCAGCGGTGATTCTATTTAAACTTCTGTCGATCTAACAATGCCTATTATTAAGACTAATAACGGTATAGTACCTCTCGATTGTGAGTGCGCAAAGGAGGTTACCATCGTGGCATTGCGTCCGAACTCAATGATACCGATGCGTGTTTCAGTCGGTGAAATGTCAACCATGTCAGCCAACGCCTTCAGGTTCTTGACCATGATCTTAAAATTCTTGAGCCCAATACTGTCCGAGCTGTCCACCACAACCCCAATATCAAGCTGTTTGGCGCATAATTTTCCTGGAAGCAGACATAACTAGGGTTCTTACAAATAATTTACATCTAAATCCAATGACTTTCCCGAGTCCATTCCGTGACCTAAAGTTATGAAAACGTCCCGAACATTGACCGATATTGAAGCTGTTTGTCACGATTTGACGATTAGTGTTACTTCGCTCACACACACAGGTCTGATTCTTATTGATTTTCCATGAAAAATTCTGATTTTACAGGTTTTCCAGGCCAGAATTTTGAATTGTTGAAAGCCCGTGACTATTCAGGTTTTCCAGGCCATTGACTGAAACTAACGTGCTAAAAGCAAAATTACAAGTTTAAGTTGTAACGCAGAAGTTTCAAAACAACACCCAAACGTAATTTTTTGAAGTTTGCTGGTCAGCAGAAATTGATTTTATTTTTTTCCTTGATTTCTGTTGGGACAACGTCTCAGTCACCAAAAACAAAAAAAATGCTGACAAAAATCTGTCAAAGGAGAACGGCAATGTTGATCAGAAATAGTGAACTTCATTCTTGTAAATTCTGTTAAGGTCAAGCGAAACTCACGTCATTAAAACGTCACGGTCTCATTACATGCGTGCAACTCAAAATATTCAGTGAGTGTTGTTGTAGTACATATATTGCGTTGCTATGGAAACGGATAAAGAAGACACTTACACCTGTTAACTATATTGGTAATATATAAAAATGTACCAAATTTGTATAAACAAAGGCTGTCATTATTATTATTAATGTTCTTGTTATTACTATTATTATTATTATTATTATTATTATTAATAATAATAATAATAATATTATCATTATTAATTGTTAATTGAATGAAACGCTATTTTCGAAATATGGTGCATTCTATTGGGGCAAATTTAAACTATTTCTAAAATACATCGATACCTTTTTTCGGTAACACCAAGTGGCCACACTCTTCATCTCGAATACTCGACAACGCTCGCGCAAGAAAGCCAAAACTGTTAAGGTTGACCACGTGGTCTTTGCTACCCATAGCAAGGATCTCCAGCTCTTTGTGGTTAACTTGCTTTCCGATTCCAACAACAACAGTATGGATTCTTTTTTCCTATTACACAAGCAAATAAATGTTTTTTCTAACGCAAATCGATGCAAATGGAATCCCGCTCATTAAAGTTCATTTAATTTCAAACACAACAAAAATCTATATCTTTTCTGGGTTATGTTTGAAGAACGCCTCGAAGGCATTAAAATAATATATGAATCTATTTATTGTTGTTCTTAAAATTAATACTAATGATATTAATTCTCAAGGGTATGGGCTACGCATATAAGACTCCCGGAAACAAAGACCCATCCGGCTTTTACATGTATCAGAGAAACATCTAATTGTATCTAAACGTATATGCTCTCTGATAGAGTAATCAAACAGTGACAACACATGTAATACTATCCAACACCTTGTTACAAAACGTAACCAGGAGAAAGAAGCAGAGCTCAGCGTTGTGAGTGTTCAAGATAAGAGGAAATGATGTGTTTAACTACTCCAGAGAGAGGGCCATGGAGCACCTTCTTGTATCTGCTTTCTGCCGGATAGAATAATTAATCAATGACAATAATACTATCCAACACTCTTTTACGAAATCCAAACATCCAAAACTAGTAGAGGCCAGCTTTGTGCGTGTTCACGATAACAGTATATTGATGTGTTTAACTACTCCAGAGAGAGGGCCATGAAGCACCTTCATGTTTCTGCTCTCTGACTGATAATCAAACAGTGACAACACATGCAATACTATCCAACACGGCAAGTTATGGACCTCGTTTTTCCTTCCTTGTGTTCGTGGCCCGCGCGCTTCGCGCTTGGGCCATAAAAGGAAGGAAAAAACTTGCTCCATAACTTGCCGTACGGACCTCGCGCTCGGCTATTAAGAGGTATGTCTCTTAATTATAAGCTGACTCGAAACACCACCAGACTTTATTACGATATTTATATAGTAAATAAAGTTACCCTTAGCGGCAAAAGGATGGAGTCGTATGGAACAGATTCCAGCGCCGTGTTTCCATCAGTTACAATGATAAGTATCTGATGAGCGTTTGGTCTCATGCCACCAGCGGTTGTAAACAGCTTCGTGTTAGCCAGTTTCAGTCCTCTGTCAGTTCGTGTGCCACCAGCGAGGTATTTCATAGCGGTGATAATTCTTTTCAACTCGGCTGAAAAAAGGTCTCACGTTTACTGCTTGAATTACCATGTTACGATTTTCACTCAAAACAACCTTAAGTTTTATCACGCGATTGAAGCACAACACAATGCCGGTGCAATGCAATTCAATGCAATTCAATTCAATGTAATGTAATGTAACACAATTCGTGTTAGCCATTTATTAAGTAAAAAATAAAATAAATACAACCCAACACGATATAATACCATACGACGCAATCCAACCCAACACAACCCAACACAAGGCAACCAAACACAACACAAGGCAACCAAACACAACATAAGGCAACCAAACACAACTACAAAAAAATACAATACATTACCATATCATACAAAGCAACCCAACCTAATACAATACAACTTAAAAACAAATAATACAGCACAACGCAAAATAAATAATACAACACAAAAACAAACAATTTAACACAACACGAAACAAATAATACAACAAAGTACAATACAAAACACAACAACAAACACAATACAATACCACACAAAGCAAAGCAACACAACAAAACACAATACAGTACAGTACAACGTAACACAATGACAACACATTATAATACCGCACGATGCAGCCAAACAAAACACAGCACAAAACAACACAATAACAACAAACACAATACATTACCATACAAAACAACCCAACTCAGCAAAAAAACAATACAAAACAATACAACACAAACACAAATAAATCAACACAGTACAACACAATACCGCACGATCCAGCCCAACCCAACTTAACACAACACAACACAACACAACAACAACAAACACAGTAAAATGCTATACAAAGCAACCCAACCGAGCAAAAAACAATACAACACAATATAACACAAACACAAATAAATCAACACAGTACAATACAATACCGCACGATGCAGCCCAACCCAACTTAACACAACACAACACATCGCATCACTGTGCCATATCTTGACGAGTATCATCGAAGAGCATGATTTTAAAAAATTGTTAAAACCATGTGTAACTAAAATTCTCGAACAGTATAGCAGAGTATATTAATCCTACTATGCTGAAAAGTTGCCGTAGCACCGGCTGCGACAAACAGTAGCATTCTTAAGCTACAGTTATACGATCAACAAAAACGTACAACTCGTCTCGCAACACTGCTACAAAACAAGTTGAACAGAAAGCAAAATATCTTGTTCAACTTTTCCCTCCGCCATTTTGTTTGTTTTTCTAACTTTTAAAAACCTCTGAGTCGCTTTGACGTGACCGACACTCTCAACCAATCAGGAGCCCCGAAGAGAAAACTTGTTACAGAACAAAACGCGCAGCATCTGGTGATTTTGTTGATAAAAACTGACTTGTACTTGAAACACACGTTTCAATCTTGCAACACACTCTTTTTTTGCGGGACAGGTTTTGTGCTTGGGATAAGAAAAACGCGCAGCACCGCTGTCCAACCGTTTTGCAGCAATGTTGTGAGACGAGTTACAAGTTTTTGTTCCTCGTATTACCGTACCTTTACTGTTTCAGTGGTCACCGCAATGTAATTTGCCGGTTCTTACCTTTCGTTTGAAATTCTCTGAAAGTTGTTATGAGAGATGGGAATGTGCTGTATTGTACGATCCCAATGTGATGGGGCCCGGTCGGGGAGACTGGGGTATCATCTATAAACTCCCGCAAGCTATCCCTAAGTACTTCAAAGTCTTTAATGCCGATGCTGTGTGAGCTATCAATCAAGATTCCAATGTCGATTGGTAAGGCTGAAGAACAGTCTGGCTCTGCAAAAATCCATAATAAGAAGGTATAGACCACTTTCATAATACGCCCCAGTGGCCATGAACAAAAGCTTCGAGTTGAGGCCAGTAGGCCAAAATACAGCAAATGTATGAGAACATGGAACCTGACCTCGACTTGAAGTTATTGTTTATGGTCACTGGCGCAAATTATGAAAGTAGTGCATTAAGACAGCAATTAAGCTGACTTTTAGAAAATACTTACGACCGGCTACTTTTTTGAATACAAATCGAACAGAAACCAATAAAATAAAACAATGTGACATTTTAAGTACACAGACTGGTTGGCATAAAACCTGTTTAAACAAATTGCTACATCATTACAATATAAATGCTTCTTTCACCTATCAACATATGACAGAACCAATACAACTTAAGACGAATAGTTCAATGTAATTTGCAAT
>JAOBYF010193879.1:0-10458 GCA_025403605.1 Parazoanthus darwini | reverse complement strand
AAGTTTTTTAAAATCACCAGATGCACAAAATTGCATCATTTTCCAGGACTCTAAATTTCAAAAATGTTCTGGGGGATACCCCCAGACCCCTCTGGATGCTTGCATCTTCGGCACTTGATGATTTCAAACCCAGGTGTACCAACTTTCCCACTTAGTGTACCCCATTTCCCAAGCCTTAAGAAAAATACTGATTTATTGACTAATAATAACCAATGCTGAAGCCATGTCTTGATGCTTTTGGCAATGAAATTATAATCACTGGCACTGCCAATAGCAACTAAGTGTTCTACTGGGAATGTTCTGTGACATATGGTGTTGGGATTTTTCATTTAGTATATAAAGTTTATGTTTTCTTGGACAAAACTGTTTTGGGTAAGAATTCAAGAAATGCCATTTCAGATGGAGTTAGAAAAATTAAAACAGAATTCCCCATCATGATATAATATTATTTAAAAAGAGGCATAAAAAACGAACAGTTTCACTCCATGTTCACGAGTATCTGAAATTCCCTGACTTTTCCAGCGGTACTCACATAGAACAAAAACATTTGTTTTTTGTAACTGTGTGTTGTATTGCCTCAATTCAAATAATTAAAGGTAGAGTTAGATTTTCACTATAATATTTGAAAAAAGGAGAGAATGTGCTTCTGACCTCAAGAAACTCTTGCTTGTTTAATTCCTTCCCAATTTACATGTTGGTATAAATATACTGTGTTCATACTCCTTCCACTGAGAGTTCTTGAGAATTTTTTGGTGAGGGAAGGAGATAAGTAAAACTTCTGTACATAGGGTTAACATAATGGCTTAAAAGGTTGGGAATTGTAATTAAGAAATGGTAAAAATCAGGAAAAAAGTCATTAAATTTTACTTTCTGCCAAGGAAATTAATGACTGACCCTGTTCAAAAACCAGGGAAAAATTGGGAAACTTCCTTTTTGTCAGGGAAGTTCCAGGCCATGGTCAAGAAAAAACAATAGAATTTTCTTCTTGTGAAGTGATAAACTTCGTTTTTTTCTCTATTGACTGTTGGGGGCAATGCTGTGTTTTCTTAAGTCTGGAATTTTGAAATTAGTCAGGGAAAAGTCTATGAAATACATGTATCATTGAATTTTGAAATTGAAAGTCCATGACAACCTTGATAGAGCATTGGTCATCTGAATTCTCCATGGGGTGGTGTGGAATCCAGTCTCCCCTCCAGGTTGACACCTTTGTTTTTCCTACCAACTTAGTTGTCAGTTTTGGACTTAGATTATTTTTACATTTATAGTTGTTTGTTTTGTGATCAGACAAAAGGGACAAATAAATTGTGTGACTGTTTTTTTTGTTTGCAGTATGACAGCTGATACAGACAACTCTCTGGTTCTTGAAGTGGTGACCGCCTCCTCGACAGCTTACTCTTACTACCCCGATACCAAGATCTCAGAAGTATGTGTGTACTCAAGTTACTAACTAAAGTCATGTATATAATTTTATTGGAAATGGAGCCTGTTTAAGAAAGATGACTTGTAGTGTTCAGTATTTAAGTGAGGCAGCAAACTTCTTTAAACAAATCAAAAAGTTAAAAGAGGATGACCTTGCAGATTCCATTAGCAAGAGAAAGGAAAGATGTGATTTCTCCACTAGCTCTGAAATATTTACATCATTGATGTGATATGTAGTTACCTTAATGACAGAGAGTGAGATTTTTGCAATGTGTTAAGATCAGGCGGAGATGCGACACACACAGACAGATTATTACTACATGTACAATCGTAATTTTAGGTAGAACAACAGCTGCAAACAAAGAATCTATGTCTGGCTGCATGTAGCCTTCGTGGTGTAGAGTACAGAAAACCAAAAAATGTCTCGATTATGGATTGAAAATATGTGTAATGTAGGGTGCTTAGGACTTCGGAATGGATTAAAAGTCACACTTGTGCTTGAATTAGCAAAACTATGTTCGTGTTAAGTACCAGTACATTTACAATCAGAAAATAAGTTTACCACTTGTCCAGAAGAGTTACAAAATTAATTAGTTGATCACTCCTGGTAAGGCTGTGCACCAATTTTATTTCTTGTTTACAGATTTTTCATGTCAATATTGAGGACCAGAGGCAAAAAAAACATGGTGTCACAAAACTTTTTTTTGTCTCCACAGTACCCCCATGCTGTGGGCCGAAGCACCCTGTTGATTGCAGCCCTTCAAGCCAGGAACAATGCACGAGTTGTCTTCTCAGGATCTTTGGATTTCTTTAGTGATGAGTAGGTTTTAGGATACTTTTTTGGATAATTTGAGGAAGTCTTGTAGATGTCTAAAAGCTTTAATTTAATTCCCAGATGTAGAACATTCAATCATCCCTGACATCAAGATGTTTCCACTGCAGTCAAAAGATGTTCTCACACACTTGTAATGTCTCTATGTGACAAAAAACACAATGATCATGAAAGCTCTAGATTGCAAAACTATTGTCGCATTTAGGTATAAGTCCACCCGTAAGCACCAAACATTTAGGCCAAAAATTACATTTGACTTGTACTCGGATCATATAAAGTAAGAAATGCTTAAAAAAATTGAAAAATTTTGAGAAATATTTGAAAGTTTTTCGAAAAATCACTTCATTTACTGTACCTACAATTTTAGTACTTTTGGTATTTTAATTGTGCAAATTAGGGGGTTAACTTTGACTTGCAAATTTAAAAAATTGCCAGGTTTTTGCTTCAGAATTGGGGGTCAACTGTACATGCTATTGACTTATACATGTCAATATATGGCGATAATGTATGTATTTCAAATTTTAACACATAATTTAACATAATTATCAGATGTCAGTTTCCAAGTTCGAGGAGTAATGACAAACAATTTTATTAATCATACTCGCTTGGTTACCGTATTAAGAATAAATTGTTATCAATTTTTGAAATGTTTTTCTAAGCCATTGAAGGTTGAAATCCTAACCACAAATTATTCAGTCATTCAGTGTCATTGTGGTTTATCTCCACAAATTCAAGTTGTAACATAAGCGTAACAGTAAACGTTTTGAAAATACATGTAATAATTGTGCATAAGTATTCAAAGTTATCATGATAGTCACACTGGAACAGGGCAAGTTTTAATCTTTGTTTTGTGTTGTCAGGTTTTTCCACAGATCTGTCCAGAGCGCAGCTGTAGGATCAAAAGCGTAAGTAACAACCTTGGTATAGTTTCATTGTCATAACTTGAACTCTAGACCTTGTGGTCTTGACTGATTTCGTATTAATAATTTGCTTTGCTAGTGACAAACAGTTCACAGTAGTTTCTAACCAGCTTTTGCTTCTTATTTTTTTCAAGTTCTGACAAGTCTGCAAACCAGGAACTTGCAACTGCACTTAGTGAATGGGTGTTCAAGGAGCGCGGTGTTCTTCGTGTTGGCCAGGTGAAACACCACAAGGTGGGAGAGTCCTTGCCCCCACAGGCATACACTGTTGAGGAAGATGTGGTAAGGATTTTGTTAGCAGTGTGAATGATGGCAAAAGTAATAACTGTTGCTGTTTCTCAAGCCAAACAAGACAATAGGATTTAACAACTTGGGATTGCAGCAAGTTGTTTTGGTAGTTGAAACTCTCAGCTTAAACAAAGTGTGTGATCTGTTGTTAAACTGCCCCAGATTTTATCCATACTTTCCTTTTAAAGAGTTTGGGAGAATTTTATAATGGATAGCTTGCAGCACACAATGGAATATATGGGTCATACTTCCTGCTGAAACTATTTTTATCAAAATAAAACATATACCAATGGAGTTTTGTGAGTGTAGAAAAGACCTTAAAATGAACACTTTTATTAATCACTCTGACTGGGGTGCATTCAATGAGCCAAAATATAATTTCTGTAGCATATTTTCCGATATAATGTCAAGTTTTAGAAAGAGGGATTGAAGGTTTATAACATGTTAAATGCATACTTATATTTGCGATCTCGTTTTCCTGTACGAGCGAAGAGAATAATTTCATGCATCATTTTCAGCCCAATAATGGTGGCCACCACGGCGGTTGAGAGTGGAAATGGCATATTTTAGCTTTCCTTGATTTTGAAAAAATAAAGTGCTGCTGAACCTTTCAATGTAGTTTTCGAAAATAACTTAAACCATAAGGGTTATTTAGGCAAAATATGAAGAAATCCGAAATTTGACAACACACAAAATAAATTTGATTTTTACTGACATTGGCTCTTAATTTATTTAAAAAATAGTTTAGTGCCTCATTCTGAGATGACTTTACCTGTTTACAGTATGGGGATATTTGTAGAGACAAGTGAGTTAACAGAAAAGGTTCTTTTGTAGGTCTACAGTATTGTGATTGAAGAGCTAGTGAAAGGTCAGTGGGTTCCCTTTGAAGGAAAAGATGTGCAGATGGAGTTCTTTAGGATTGACCCATTTGTTAGGACCAGCCTCAAATCAGCAAGTAAGTATCTCGTGAGCTTTAAATCTTTTTTATTATAAGGACTACAGCTGCTTACTAATTTATGAATTAGTCAGTTGATGTTACATGTTGCCAGTATTCAGACCCCCGAGGATTTTGTAGGAGCTTTGTGTTTTTGTGAATTTTCAGTCTTGCTTTTAGTTCCTCAAACTACAAGAGTGTGTTTATATTGAAAGTTCTTGCTTAAAATTCCCCAGCTTTAATAGCAGTCCAAGTTGACTTTTCAACTATTTCTGTGCCTGTTAAAAATATCTACAAATGTTCGCGTTGCAGATGGAAAGTTTGTCGTCCAGTTCAAATTGCCTGATGTGTATGGTGTGTTCCAGTTCAAGGTGGAATATAACCGTGTTGGCTATACCTACCTCAGCAGCAAAACCCAGGTAATGTAGCTGTTTCCACTGAGAATGGGATTTGTGTAAATTTTCTTGTGTATGTCACTGATGCAATAATGAAAAGAGACTGTCAGTGGTGTAAGGATTACACACGCTGAAAGTTGGATTAGATTTCCTCTGCTGAATGGCTGCTGGTCAAAACATCAGTTTACCAGGGTTCGTATGGGTCCTGGAAAACCTGGAAAGTCCTGGAAAATCAAAAATTCAAATTACAGGCCTGGAAAACTTTTAAAATTAGTGATGGTACTGGAAAATCCTGGAAAATTCACCTTTTCTTGTTCAGTAAATAGAAAATAGTCATCGCTTGAGTATTTATCACTCACAATTTCCTGATAAATTTTTGTGGACAAGGAATCAATGTGAAAAATGTTGCAGAAAGCCCGTATTTCAGTATTATCTCCAAAAATCCAAGCACTCCAGTAGTTACAAAAGTGACAATAAAAGGTCGCAGGTATTGTTCCATAATTAAAGTTTGTTGCAAAGTGCTACATGGTTGCTTCAGTGGTTATTTTTAGCTTTTTCAGGTCCTGGATTTTTGTGATTATTAAACTTGAAAGTCCTGAAAAAGTCCTGCAATTTTAATTAGCCATTAGTGTACGAACCCTGGTTTACACAAGTTATAACAAAACATACATCTGCACCATAAATATAGCAACCTTGTTAATCGAACATCATATATGATCATGACATAGATCACTTAATTTCAAAAGAAAGGTTAATTAAATACTCACAAAAGTTGTGAAGAGAAAAGAGAAATAACTTGGGGAGAATTGTTAATTCGATCAACATTCACTCATAATAAATTTTCAGTACTGTACGTGTAGTGTACGTGTAACTTGACTGGGTCACTTACTTGTAGAACTCTCCACTGCCAATTCAAGGTCTCTGGTTCATACTAGCCTTGTGAAGAGGTTGAACGATTCATTCAGGACCACTAAAATTCTTACTGGAATGTGGTAAAATTCAAAGTCCTGTTGTAAGTCATGAACTGTCTCTGATGGGATGGGGCTATAGTGAAAACAATATGCAAGACATTTCCGTAGCAAGTCTTGGAAAACTGGAGGGGCACCGCTGAAAGCTGAAGGTGCAAGCCTTTTAGGGGGATCCGGGGGCATGCTCCCCCGGGAAATTTTGAAAATTAGCTTGTCTAAAAACGTATTTCCTGGGTTTTGAACGCCATTCGAAATGAAATCAGAGTGTCTAGAACTAGTAAAAATTTCCAATTTTTCTCAAACTTGGGGCAATTTGCTGAGCTTCACACATTTGACACATAGTTATTTGCAGGGAAAAAAACTGGCGGGCACGGGCCCCCCCAGCCCCTCCCCTTGCTACGGCCTTGTCTTGTATTGGTTTTTCTGTTGTAACTCTTGGTTTTCTGTGCAGGTTTCAGTTCGTCCGAAGGAACACACCCAGTACGAGAGGTTCATCCCTTCAGCATATCCGTACTATGCCAGCGCCTTCTCCATGATGTTTGGTTTATTCATCTTCAGTTTCGTCTTCCTCCATCACAAGGACGAAGGAAAATCAAAGACTGAATAACAACAGCTTTCGTTTTTGTAACCGTCTGTCACAGAACAACTTTGTTGTAGCACTTTCCTGACAGAATTGCTGGATTTTATAAGAAATAAACTGTTGAATTCAAATGCGTCTATCATCTCTTTTGTTTTACACTACTTAAAGTTGCTGAACACCTTACGGGGTACTTTTAGTTTTTGCCCAATAGCTCGCTTGACAAATGTCAAAACCCTATAAACCTACATACCACTGGAAAGCCTAAGAAGTTTTCTACTTAAATTCGTAAATTGTTTACCAAATTATTAATTGTAACGAAAATTTGTCACATTGATTGCGGAGTAAAATTTACGTTCATTGAGTCAAAAGTCGCTAAGATTTGACTTTACATTGTCATTTGTCACGTTTCTAGCATCGGCAAAACCGTATCAGCGATTTTTGATTAAGTCGGTGATCTTTTGTAGTTGCTTGTAGGAAACTGTATCGATTTTTGTGGAAGAATTTCCAGCAACAACTATAAGCCACTTTCTCAATCATGTGCAGAGCAACTTTAGCGCTTCAGTTGGCGGGCTACACGTATTGGAAACACGGCATATGGTGATAAGAAAGAAACAAGATCGATTGTTTTCGAAAGAAGGTAAAATATAAAATCTTAAATATGTCACAGAATAATGTAAATAGAGGTTGTGACCACCAGCAAAACCGTACCTTTACTCTACGCATGATTGAGAAAGTGGTTCATAGCTACGAACAAAATCTAAAACTGTTAAAGGCAATGATACGTCAGAACATGATCTCAACTCCCTAGAATCTATAACTCCCCAATTTATTTGGACTTCTGAACCTCCTGAACCATATAGAAGGGCAATATTATCACCTGAAGTCGTAGGTCTCATAGAAGAGTTTCTGGGAAGACACTTTTCACATTCAAATGACAGTGCAAAGGAAGCTGCTAAACTCGTGCAAGCAATCTTCGTCAAAGCTGCAAGCATGTCTTTAAATTTGAACCGCGTGAAACGTAAGACGAGAAAACAAAATATCTGCAACAAGAAATGGTTCGATCCAGTGTATGAGAAACTTTAAACAATTACTTAAAACAAAGAAGCAGAACTTCCAAGCTGAAAGTTAATTGAGCTTGAAAATTGTTCCGACAATACTGGTTTTTAGAAAGTTTTAAAATCTGCAAACGAAGAGATAAATGAAAACAACCTCCTCCAGTAGCGGAGCAACAATGGATCAATCATTTTGGTTCTTACACTCTGCGAAAGAACACACACCAGAACAAAGTCTTATTATCAATAACTTATCAAACTTGGAAAGCTTGACACGTCTAAACAATGAGTTGAGTTGTACAATTACCGAAAAAGAAATAAGAACTTGTGCCAAAATACTGAAAAACAAAAAAGCAGCATCTCTCGATAAAATCAATACGAAATGATAAAAATTAGCATTGTTAGTTTATGTCTAGTCTACAGAAAGCTGTTCAATTTGATTACAGAACCTGGTAACTTTCCAACCTCTTGGTGTGAAAGTTCAATCACTCCAATAATAAAAAAATAGTGTGCTTTCAGACCTGAACAATTGCAGAGGAATCTGCGTAACTAGCAGAGCGTTTAGGGAAATCCTTTATCCAGAAAAATCATTTAATACACAACTCTTAAATCGGTTTTATGCCAAGTCAAAGGACGCAAGATCATATTTTTACCCTCCGCTGTATTATCGACTGTGGCGGCGGTAAAACATAAGCATGTTTCTAACGCTTCGGCTCAATCTATGCCGCACAGCGGTCCGGGCGCTTGGAAAAGGAAGCTTAGCGACCAGGCGACGGAGAGGGACCGAAGGAGGATGACTGGAGACGAGGCTACATGTTTCGTTGATTGAAAAACGCTTTTCATTCCGTTTTCTCAAGTAACTTAAAAAAGTAAACACTTTTTAGCAACTTGAGAAAAACATGAAATGGTACGTTTTACGGGCTTATATAAGTACATGTACTCAAAACCCGAATTTCACGTCAAATTAGGAAATAAAAGAATTCAAATATGCACGTGGTGTTTGGCAAGGCTGCATCCTAAGTCCACTGTTGTTTAATCTGTATGTAAACGACTTGCCATATTTACTTGAGAATACCTGGCGAACAGACCCAATTATTCTACCAAACGAAACTTAGCTCACTTCACTACTATACCTTAATGACCTGGTCCTTCTTTCAAAATCGAGAAGGTCTACAAAATTGCGTTAGTACTGCAGCATCTTTTTGTAACACATGGAAGATGACTGTAAATCAAAAAAGTTAAAAGTAAGGATTTTTTCCTCGATATCTACAAAAAAATCAAAACTACAGAGTACTTGGTTTACAAAATATTAAATTCAGAGAAAATTATGTTGCTGTCTATCTATCTATATCTGTCTCTATCTGTCTCGCCTGTCTGTCTGTCCTAACACAAGTCCTTAAAAGACTAAATAAGTTAGACACCTCCAATCTTGAGTTTGATGGTCATTGAGTGCTGAAGGCACGAGCATACATGTGCATGTATGGAGGGCTATAGGAACATGCTCTCGGAGAACATTCTTAAAATCCAGAGTCCTCGAATTATGGCAATTTTGTGCAGTTTGAGGACCAATTTCTTTAGAATTGTGCCCTGAAATTCCAGGTTTTTTTCTGTGAAGAATTTGATATCATTTTCTGTGAGAGCTTCAAGACCTTGCATGCTGTTTACAATAAACTTAAGTTCCACTTTTAGTTAATTAATAGCAAGTTAGAGAATGACGTGATAAAATTTAATGATGTCTTTATATATTAGTGACATCGCTCAGTAAATTTATAGAGGCAGACAACCACGGGGGAAAGCCAGTACAGTTTACAGGTATACCGGCCTTAAGAAAAACACTGATCACTTTTCAAAATGTTTTGAAGGGTTAAATCTAATCTGCTAATTTCAATGGCCTGAAGGTAAACTCAAAATCAGTCATTAATTAACTTGGAATTTGACAATCTGCTCATATGTGCACCTGTAGTACTGGGCAAACATGTGGAGCTTCTGTGTATGTCAGTGGCCTCTCACATCGATGGAAGTTGGTGAATGACATTTCAAGTGATGTCCGGTTTGTCTCTAATTGTAAGTGACTCCTGATTCAATGGACTTAAAAATTCTTGAATATTTTTAAATATTTTTAAAAATTTTTAAATGAGTTAAATGCTTAAAAGCAATTAACTCTTTTAAAAAAAGTGTGTTATGCTACTTAATATGACTCTCGAATCACATTCAACTCCTTGGCGCAAAATGTAACAAACCTCTTTTGAGGTGCACTGGCTACTTACTGCAATACATGTAAATAACAAAAGAATAGGCTGTTTAGACTGCTCAAGAGTGGCTGCAGCTGCTAAACAGAAGTGGCCACTTTTTAAAACAGAGGGAAAATTTAAAATAAATGACTGAGAAAAATTTCGGGAAGTGGTCATAGAGGGTGGCCTCCTAATAGTGGGCCTCTTAATAGTGGGCCACTTTTGTGCCCGTCTTTTAGAAATTCTCGAAAAAGCTGGAGAATTTAACAAAAATATTGTAGGTTAGCAAACTCCCGAAGTAATCGAGAAGGGTGCAATATCGACCAACATGAGAACGTGCAGTCGGGGACAGTAGGTACAACCGAGTTTTTCGCTATAGTCGGTTTTCCCACATCTACAACTCTTAGATATAAAAAAATAACAAAAAATTATTAATCAGATTGATCAGCTGGTATGCAAACAAACACATTTAGATTAAATAAATGCCTGACTCGTTCACTTCTGTCACGGATATGAACCACGGCTATATCTCATCATTTATGCCGATCGATCTACCAAAAATGTAGTTTACTAGTAAACGAAAAGACTTACCTATTATCTTTTGCAACACATGCAGCCGCCATTTTACTTTCCAGTTGCAGGACACTAGAACCCAGTGCGCGCCAAGGCTTGCACGGCGTGCGCATCAAATATAGGTTAAGGGTGCTCCAAACCTGAGCTTGCAAACCTATCAGTTTTACTTTTTATTCTGAGCTTTTTCCTCTCTACTGAAAAAATAAATAAACTAGATACTGCAGTCTTGTCAGCTTAACATTAGTCTAGCTTGGAAACTTGCCACG
>JAOBYF010193768.1:0-10459 GCA_025403605.1 Parazoanthus darwini | reverse complement strand
GTGCCGTCGAGCGATTAAACATAAGCCACTGGCTTGGGAGAATGGGCGACCACTCCCAGCGCAACGACGTTAAATAATAAAGTTTAGTTTAAAGTTTAGTTATTCCGTCTTGGTTAAACAAAATACAGAAACGAAAGTTTAAAAAAACAATAACTAGTTACTTGATTTGCGAAATTTCATTACTTGAAAAACGGTTATTCGTCGAAATCGCGAAATTTAAGTCCCGCGAAATATTTTTACTCCAAATTCGCGAAACTAAAGTTGCGCGAAAATAAGATGATAACAAGGCACTATCCCATGATTTTAGCTAAAATCGATTTGGGGCACCAGACTGCAAATCAAAAAGGTTAGAATAACTGTCTACTACTACTTCAGTATATCTCGGGTTTCAGCCAGGATTTTTTGTTTACCTTTTCCAAAGGGCACTGCTGAATCGAGTTGCCACTTCAACAAGTCGTACTACGTTTGGTCCATAAGGAGACACAACTGCAAGTGAAGGAGCCACGATGTGTGAATCATCCCTGAGAACGTCGTACTTCTGTGCGCTGTTGACCGTTGTACTAACTGCAGCTGCGTCACAAACATGCGAGAAGATCGACCCTGAACTGTTCCCATCCTGTGTTAGTATAGGTTACGACCAAACTTTTAAGCTGCCCTCTTATGTTGACAAGAAGTTGATTTCGAGATTTCTAAACATTTTAAACGAACTCTCATTGAATTGTTCATCACCGTCCAAAGCCCCCGCAGCGGTGAGTTGTGCGACTTTTCTTCCACTCTGTAAAGAAGACAGAAGCACCGCTCTTCCTCCGTGTCGCAGTGTTTGTGCCGAGGCGTACCTTGGTTGCGCCAACATCATGTCAACACATAGGCTTGAAATCAACGCAGCCTGGTGTAATATCCTACCAAACACAACAGCCGCGTCAGGCGAATGCTTTGAGCCTAACAATTTCACTTTGACAGTAAATCAAGATGGTGAGTAAACTAGTTAGTTTTTGTCCTCTTGAAATCGGGATATCGAGCGTTGCGCTTTTTCGGAAGGGGTTTATGCCCACGGATTCATAGCCATATATACGGAGGTATTTTGAAAATTTTAAAATTTCAGTACTTGTTAGTAATGCCCGACAGATATGCTCATTTACGAGACAAGTTGGAAGGGCTGTACGCCATCCGTTTAGAGTTCATGTTTTATATAAGTGATATTTATTGATGAAGTATGTAGAGTTATGTTCCGAAGTCGTTTCCGTTAAATGGGATGAACTCTTTAACTCTCTCTCTAAAGTGCATTGCCCGAGTTTCCCCTAAAACTCCTTGGATGGTTAGAAGAATCAATTATGGCAAAATAAATAATTAAAAAAAATACTCTGCTGGATTTAAAACAAGAATAAGAGTACTTTCAGATCGCGAAGCTCTCGAAAAGACTCCCTATATTAGTTTAAGTTATCAAAATATTTTTATATACTGGACTCCCTGATCTATCTGGTGGCGTCTTGTTATCATACGTAATATATTTTAAGACTCATAGTTTGTTTTGACCGTCGTCAAGCTTCTTATTTTACATTCCTCAAATTAAAAGCCAAAGGTGCGGTGTTCAACGTCTATTCATCTATGCAAACAAAAGATGTATTTGTTGGTTTTAACATTTGAAATATGTTGCAGTTTAAGGTGTTGTTGTTGTTGACTTCGTTGTCGATGTGTTGTTGTTTGTTGTTGTATACTTAGAGTCTATTTCTGGGCTGGAAGAGTTTAACTACTGGTTGCTGGTTCAATGCCATCGAAAGCTGACCTCGGTCAAATCGTCAATCACTGAGACTGCACTTGAGTTGACAATCGGATTATATATATAGCGGCGTAGCTACACACAATTCATTTAATCACAGCTTGACTATGCTCTTTACAAATAATCAACGAAAAAAATGAAAAATTATTCAATAACGAAAAAAGAAACTAGGCTGTTTGAAAGCAAACTTTATTATCTGCAAACTTTAGGGGTTTTCCCAATGTTTACTATAATGCACCATTCGCTAGTTCTTATAAAAAGCTACAAGTAGTCGAAATCTGCTAAAACAATTTTTCTTCTATATCATTGATGTAAAAGTTTAATTCACGTAAAAAAATCAAATGTCAAATTAAAATTAACATAAAAAAGATTAATTCACTTATACAATAAGTATTGGGGATACGGCAATTTATTTTACCTGCAACGAAGCTTATTTCAATGCTGTTCAACCTCCTTGCGCAAAGTCTCACTCATTCTATTTGTTTCCCCTCAGATTTCGCATCAATGGGAAAATGCCACGAACGGTTAATTCCAGCGTGCGGAGACCAAGGGTATAGCCATACTATAATGTCCAACACATCACAGGCACGAATCTTGAAACTATTTTACAACACAACTGCCGACTTCGCCTCCCTAAATGCCTCTGATTATTCGCTCCCTCCGACATTCGAGGCAACGTTCAAGAAATTCCCAAAGTGTGAAGCCGCATTGAGGAAGATGTTTTGTTCGTTTTTTCTCCCGCCATGCTTTCCCGGAGAAACGAAGCGATACTACAGCCTTTGCCAATCCGACTGCAACACGATTTCAAGGGACTGTCCAGATTTTTGGCGGTATTTTCCCGAGGATTTAGAGGCTTGCGCCGAATTTCCAGACAGCAGATATGCACATGGGTTCTGTGCGCACACGTCATGGCCGATATCAACCCCGTTGTGGTTCCGTAAGTAAACTCCCTCCCCTCCCCCCTCCCATTTTCAATTTATTTCATTGTCTATTTTGGTGATTCAGACTGAATGTTCTTTTAATGTCTTGGGATTTCAATGTCAAGTGTTCTTATTTAACCTTGCCTTCCCTATGGGATACGGATACGGGGGGAGGGGGGTCGCTCCCCGCCCCCACCCCTAAGACACATTTTAACTCCAAAGCGATAACAGCTATGTGACACTATGAAACTTCTGGAATTTTCCGAGAAGATATATATGGTCAATTCTAAGCAATAAAAATAAGACTGCCAGGCCCGTTTCAAACGTCGTGCTACAGTCGTGCAGAGTTAGTTCGGCTGTAGTGCGACTGTCTTACGACTTTGGCTCGACTTGGTTTCAGACACCGATCTTACGTCGAGCTAACGCCAGACTCAGAGGAAATTTCCAAAATCCGAGATTTTGCGTTTTTGTTTATGAAGCAAACAATAGCGGCTATAGGAGAAGGAGACATTTACCACGAGAATATTGCTGTTCAGAACATCAGATCGGAAGACAAAGACTGAACACTTTAGTCATCTTGAGTCATTTGCATGTGCGCTTTGTTACTTTCATCCTGAATAGTTTATTTTCGACAGAAAAATTGTTGTCTGACGGATGTGTCAGTTCGTTTGATGCATCCGCAGGTAAAGACCTCCTGCAGACCGCCATCTTTGTTATTAGATGTGCTGCGTTTTGAAACAAGCCTTAAGCCGCGTTTACACTACACTGGATTGTTGGAACGCACGGCACAGATAAAAAAGGCTCACGTACTAATTTACTACCTATTTAGGTAGTCCAAGCATGGATAAATTGGTACGAGTACCACTTTCGTCCGCACCGTACCAACAATCAAGTGTGGTGTAAATGGGATTTAAGTACGCATGTTGCTAGCTATTGTAACTGATGCGAAAGTTGAAGTTAAGGGCTATTGGACCCCTCCCCGGTATATATTTGAGATCCAAAAAGCCCAGGTAAAGGTAGGGTTTAAATTATACATTTGATTATAACGGAGTATTACAGTAAACTAGCTTAGTGTATATGTTTAGTTGTGGCTGCACCATTGCAGTAGTACCTGACACTGTTCATCTAAAAATATATTCCCTGAACTAGGCTGCAGCAATTTCCATTTGTTATACAATGCAATTACAATCAATTTTACATACAAAAAACATTAGCTGTAACACGCTCATTTTATAGCTAGTTGGTTTGCAGTAAAAGAAACAAATAACAGTGAAAACATGACTTTTTCCGTACATGAACTTGTACTGTATCTGAAAAAAGTTCTTCTCCTGAACCTCAGGTTTGTTCTTAGCATGTTCTTAAATTTTGAGCAAATCTCAGCCTCGTGTTCTCATAAAAAAGGTTGTTATAAAAAAGAATGTAGCAACTTTGTTGCCAAATTGAGCCGTTTTTAAACGAAAGCTACCTATATCTAGGGTTAATCGAACGATATGTTTAACATGAAGTTGATGTTACCGTTTAAAAGAAACTCCAATTTTGGTTAAAACGTAACCGTGATCTTTACAATTTTATCTGTGGTGTTTTATTCAATAGAACGCAGAGGTGAAATGCGCTCAAAGGATGGCGGGTATATGGTTTGGGAGGTTCAATGACATTATGTTTTGAAATCTTTTTTTTACTCGGGCCGGAGGCGCCGAGTTGAGGTTTCGGCTCCCTTTTTAATTTTTTATTAGTTTTTGTGTCGCGATTGTTCTGCTGGTCATTTTCTTTTTAAAACCAGCTTCCATTTAACTTCACCTAATTCATGTTTCCTTACAAAATAGTACACGAAGTGTAGCACTTGAACAAGTGAAATCGAAGCATACGCTGTTTCAGTCTATTTTAAACTAGTTGTTTTAAAGGCATATGGCTTGGCCCGAGTTAGGCTATTTATGTAGCCTCTTGTTTATTTACTTCTGCAGGAAAAAGAGCGAAACCAGTTGCTCCAACTAAAGACAGCAAAACTAAACCTGGAGTCATCGCTGCTGCTGTGATTGTCTCAACTGTTGTGTTGATTATTATAGCAGTTGCTGGTGTGTTTCTGTGGCGAAGATATGGCGTCACCCTGGGAGCTTATAAGAAACAAAAGGATGACCTCGATACAATAGTGACCGAGTAACAAAGAAGGGGACTGGTTTAAGCTGGAGCGGAAGTCCCCCAAATTGGCAAAGATTTGTTAAAACTTTAATAACTTTTCAATAAATCTCATTAGAAGAAGGCGTAGTTCAGCTGGTTAGTGCTTTCAGAGCTGAAGGTCCCTGGTTCGATCCACGGTGACTCCAACGTCTGTTAAGTCTTTCTTATGATCCGTGGCAAATACCCGTTAAACGGGGCACTGATAGAGGAAGGGGGTAAAGTGCGCACCGAGGGCCACAAGTTTATCAGTTAGTTACTGTCACGTGTTTCCCTCGTTAAATAAGGTCGCTATACATTTTTTATTTTGCTACCACGCCCCTAAACTTCAGTTGTACTTCCCTGACAAATTTACATTTAACTAACAAGATTATGGACACACTATACTTGATTAGCTCTTAAGGTTTTATCGGGTGTCCATCCACTGGCCAACTTTCCCAATACTGTCATCTTTGTACATGTATTTTATCTATCAAACCAAGTGGAAATAAATTGTTACTGTTGTTGTTGTAAACATTTTAAAGACACATATCAAATTAGCGAATAGCTGAGAGCAATTCAGTAAAATTTCATGGTCAGTTTTCTGTTGATCAAAATATAACCTCTCTGAAAGCAAAAGGCTTTACTTCTCATTAGTGCACAATCTAGCCATTCTTCTGCTGAAGTTTGACAATATTGTTCTTTGACCAGAACGGAGATTATATAGCAAATTAAAATGATTTTAGTTAACGGCTCATTAACGAGAACAAGGTTAATAAATATTAATTTCAAACTTTGTTATGATTGTCATGTTTAATGCACGCTCGCGCTTGAGTCCAGTAGAGCTAAATCAGCAACATCAACTGCCCAACCTAATACTAGTTTCGCCTTAAACGTCGGGGCCAGTGATTACAATTAGACGTTTGTCTACAAACAAAGTCTACTTTATAACTGAAAATTTCTGAATCTTGTAAGTCAAACTAGACACAAAAGTCATTACTGATGAAGAGCGGCGCCAAACCTTAAGCAAGAACCAAAAACTAAAATTGCTTTTTCTCGCCATACTCTTTTCGGCCTGATATATTCTACTGGCTTTCCAATTTTTTTCTGAAGTCTACCGTTATTGCTTTGATAAGCCATCCCGGAGGTTTGTTAGTTTTCGGGTCTTCGAGAGGGAGAACTTATAATAAAGCTACGCTAGAGGGGTTTATCAAAATGGGCTGCATGATAAACAAAGGTTAAGGGAATGGAGTCAATAGTTTTTCTCTGAAATGTGGCACAGTAGTTCACTCTGTCTATTAAGTTGGCACTAAAACCAGTTGAATTAATCAAACTGTGACAAATACAGGCTTTCATTTCATTTTCATTTTTTGCCATTTTTTTGATAGTTTACAAGCGATTATAACTGAGTTGTCAAGGGGGCCCATGGAAGCCATAAGGCTAATGAGAAGGACTACCTAAGAAAATTATCGACTAAATAGTGGAACAGTCGAATGACTATCTTGCAAACTAATTAGCTAAACTTAGAACGATTCGTTTTTAACATAGATAATAAGAATTACTTTGGATAAAGAAGGAAGAATATAAAGAAAAAAAGAAAAGTAGCAAAAAAAATACACACGAGCACTAAATGGAGTAAACCATACTTAAATCAAGAAAAATTTCTAATACATGTTGTTGTATTGACGTACTTATTAGGGTGGTTGTCAAAGAGTGGGGTTTATTAGAAACTTGAAGTTATAAGGGGGAAGGGGTGGCTTATTAGTGCATTCACGGTATATATAACACAAGCTGTTAAGCATGTAACAAAATTCACGGATTACCCGATATTGATAGTACAAAAAAACTTTAAATTCACAATCAACTTTAACGCGATAGAGCTATATACCGAAATTTACATACATTTGTATTCCACTGTCCCTTGTGTTTGGAATAAATAGCGCAACAAAACTCACAAAAACATACAGCCTGTCAACAAGCTTTCTGTTTCCCCCCTCAATATTTCTCTCTTTTCTCGCCGGAGAGCCTGTCAACAGGCTAAAAAAAATAAAACTGAAAAATAAAAGAGACGAAAAAGAAAAGCCTCGCACTGCTGCTCCATCGCACGACCAAGGTGCGGCAGGATGAGAAACTTAACAAAAGCTGGAAGAATGACGTGGCGGAGGAAAATGCTAAAATGCCAACATGTTAAAAGTTAAGCAGTAACTGCTTTTCTCTCGAAAAATCACATTGCTTTTGGGTCAGAATACATAAAAATAGCGCAAGAATCTCTCTGCACCCTCTGTTTTAAGAAAGTAAGATTTAGAAACTGCCAAACTTGAGTGAAAGTGGATTTTTCTAACTATCAGAGTAAAATGCCACTATTTTTTCAAACCAATCATAAATAATTTGTTTATGTTATCTAGAAGATAAAACTAAACTGAACTCAGTGTACTTTAAGTCAAACTGCAGATACCATACAGTTTTAAGAATGAGACCATTCCGATCAAATATTGGCAAATGAAGTATTCAAGTCATGACAATATTGAAAAATGGAAACAAACAGTCAAGTAATAAACTACACTTTATTTTATAGGAGGTTTTCACTTGTTGTTATTAATGAGTCTTCCAGCTACTGATTGGCTGTTCGAGACAAAGGTTTCTTTGTATCATGTCTTGAAGTTGTTACGAATTGAAAAGATTTGTTTGTAAACATTACGTCAGCTGGTGAAACTCGCCTGTAAGAGCCTTTATTTTTGGCCGAGGCTGAATGTTCTTAAATATTTTCCGGGTTTAAGCCTCAAATGTTCTTTAAAATATTCTTACACATATATAAGTTAGTACTCGTAGTGGGATGGAACATCCACCAGCAAAAACTAGCTGGAAGCGGAAACTTGCATGTGTACCAAACGCTTTTGCTATGTCAGACCTAACACTGTTCACTCTAAAGATATATTTTCTCCATTTCTTATACAATGTAAATGCAATCAATTTACATGTAACGAACATTAGCTATAACACGTACATTTAGCTAGTTGGTTGCAGAAGAGAAACAAATAAATATGTTGCTATAGTTATTGAAACTATGACAAAATAAAAATTCAGTAAAATTTTTTGTAGATCCAATGAGCGAATATTATGAATAAAAATGCTTAATTGCTCAAATGATTAAACCACTTTTAAAAAAGCTAAAGAAATGCCTTATCAAAGACCACGCCTGGCGCTGGTGCTATAAAATGGCCAAGGACCTCGAGTTCTTGAGTTTGGTTGGCAGCGAGTTAAACTGACAGAGTAGAAGAAGAGACAGAAAAAAGGAGAGATCACCTTGCTGTTTGCGGTTGAAGAAAAGCCGAACAAATTCTAAAATTCTAAAAACAGGTTTAAAAATTCACTTTAAAGATTTCTTTTAAAACACGAGTAAGATATTCCCTTTATTTCATTTCCCACTTTGTTCCATGTTTTCACAGCTCCATATATATCTGGAAAACCTCTGCAAAGAGGGATGGAATTTAAGTCACTGGCTATTGTGATGAAATATTTATTATAATTGTTTATTCTTTTTAACGGAATAATTGGCCGAGATCACCCAAAATGATCCAAAACGTTCTGCCTCAGCCATAAAATATCGGCTTCCTAATGAACTACAAAGAGTCGAGATGATCACTTTCTGTTCATGGAGAATAATTCAAAGATCAATCTATTGAAATTTTGTTGTGTTTTGTTTCTTAAATTAAGTGCTATAGTTACGATAAAAATGTTTTCACAATAAATATATCGCTTTGAACTTATGAAACAAAATCATTTTTGTTTCAGTGAATTAACCACTTTAAATAAAGAATAACGAAATTTACATTGCTGAATATTTTAAGAAAAAGCTCAAGAAAAACAAAGACGTTCTAGAGGAAACGTTTTAATTCGTTACTTAATCTGCAATACTTCAGTTTTTTCCGACTTTTCATATGAATATGAATATATTGTTTTGATAACTCACAATGTCAAGCTGAAGAGAACGAAAACATTCTCAAAATTTGAAATTGGACTAGTTTCGCTTTAACTGATTAACAAATAACTGAAGCTTTCTCTTTAGTTTGCAGTAATGCACTACTGAAAACTTTGATGCAAGAACAACTCGTATCATCAATTTGAAAATAACAGCTTTGTCTGAGTTGTATAAATTGAAATACACCCTTGGTCCTCAGTTAATTTACTAAAACAAACCCAGTAGAAGGGTCCTCATGAATGTTTAACTAAGGTCAGACAATTACATAACGGAGGCAGGTGTTCAAATTTCCTTCAGATTGTCGAAGGCTCCAGGCGAAAGACACTACTTCTTCAACTGCTGTACGCGAGGTGAGAAAAACAGAAATCTAGCTACTCTCTGCGGTTCCTCGGCCGAAAGGCTAAAACTCAGGTATTTTTGTGGTTGTTTTGGGTTTTTCGATTTAGTTCATATGTTATTATAGGCTGCTGAACACCGCTTTTCTCTAACAATTCTCGACAACATGACGTTGCTAAGGTCGTAACCGATGAAGATGCACAAATGTTAAAATTATGCTTTGACATGGGCGCTTTGGTGTTATTATTCCTATATATGTTATTACATACTTATTATTCCATTTTAAACTTTTTCAAAATGTGTAGCCCTTTTATCATAGTGTAGTGCATAGCATGGAGCATAGACAGATAGATAACTTCATTTAAGTGTCAAATGAACAAATTAAACTACTAAGCATGGGCACTTTGCTTGGACACTATTATAGTCATTAATCGCATGCGCGGTTCCTCGAAGCAGTACAAAGTTTGAATTCTGTTTGAAAGTACTCATTACAGTGTAAGCCCGGCTTGAATTTGTCCTGCAATTAATAAACGCCTGAGGTGGTTCTTTCTTTCCATGGAGTATCCACAGGATGCCTTCAGTTCCTAAAATGTGTGAAGAGCTAATGATAATTTCTACAAAACACTGAGCAAAAAGTCGCCAGTTGTTGGACGTTTTTCCATTTTGCCATTTCGATGCTTGCAGACGTCGTATATGAAATAATAAAACACAATAAGATAATTGCTGTTCTTTTTCTTCCTATTTCTGTGCTTTCAGTTCTGTCGTATGTTTATTTATGATAAAGAACTAATCCTTTCTATGCCGGCATCTCCTTCTTCGTATCCGATACAAACATTCTTCATTCCACCAACGCCTGTGGCGTTTCCTTCTTTCATCCCACTGTAAAGATCTGTGAAGTATGATTGCATGAGAATGATGCTGCATTCCTCAAACCCATAATCTCGCAGCCCAGGGTTCGTTGATAAAAGATCGACCACCTCCCGTTGTCCAAAACCTCCCTCCATTTTTCGGTCAGCATCAGGAGAGCAGTTTTCTAAAAGCTGTCAGATATTCACTAAGCTTATCTGAGGTCCCCTTGTTCACCCGATTTGATATCAACCTTTTCGAAGATTTTGTTCAACGTGATTTGAATCGTGACTGGTCTATAGTTAATCTTGTCAAGAGCGTCATTCTTTTTGAAAATCGAAACCCACTCGCCTTCTTTCCAGTCAGACGGCCTTACGCTATCTTTAAACCACCTCAACAGCTCCATACCAAAGCTGGTATACCATATGTCAGCGTTATCCTCTTCTACCA
>JAOBYF010193657.1:0-10460 GCA_025403605.1 Parazoanthus darwini | reverse complement strand
AGTAGTAGTAGTAGTAGTAGTAGTAGTAGTAGTAGTAGTAGAAGTAGTGTGAAGATCTATGAATTATAAAATCTGTTATCTATTTTAGCCCAAGGGAGACCTGCACAACCTGTTTGGGCCCTTCAACATACTTTGAGATCTACAACTACGAGGGGAAAATGTCATACAGAGTAGAAGGGGCCTCATGTTACCCGTGCGAGTGTAAAGCAGAGGCTTCAACGGAATTTACGGTAAATAACGCTCCAAGGAAGTTAAAACACACAATTTGTCTGTTGCGTGATCCGCAACACCTAACTGAAAATGACGACACTACTTTTGTGAGAGTTTTTATGTTTCTGCTGTTTCTAAAAATGTTTCGGTTAGACAAACTTGAAAATGCAGAGGGGTTGCCTCAACCCTTCACATAATTACTTTGCGCCTAATTTTGCTAAGGGACGTTTTATTTATTCACGAAAGTGGGGAATGGCGTTTCTCACAATTTGATAGCAATTTTGACTTTGCTTTCAAAAATTTTGGTATTACCACTTGCACAATTTCTAATCGACCAACCCCCCAACCCAATCCCCAAGCTGCAGTTCCAAAGAAAAACATGACCAATTATCATTCTTCACAAAATGGCCAGTTTTCTCCCCCCGTTCCCTCGAACTAACGGTATATGTCCTTAGCTAAGCTTCCGCGTAGTTTTGCATCCTGCATAAGCTAAAAAATAATTTAATGTCCTGGCGGCCAGTCTATAGACAAGGGGAGTGCGCAGCCACGGGGCCAAAAAGGTCCGCAGCAGGCAGGCTAAATTGAAAGGAAGAAGAAGTTCGAATAGATGTATGCTTATAGTTGGCGTTATCGTAAATCAGAGTGACTAAAAAAGGCCATCAGCGCGTTTGTTCTTAAATTTGGCGTTTGAGTCTCAGTCTACGGAATTTATAAAACTTATCGGCTCTTTGATGGACTGTTTAGGACATACTTGGAACGTGAAATTGTAAGTACCTAGCCGCCCTCAGTTTGCACCCCTAACAAAATTCCTGGCTACGGGCCTGAGCAGCGTTGGCTTATGATGTGGCTACGTCCTAATAAATTGTTCATATTTCCCTTACATTTCGACTCTGCGACTTTAGATGTCTTAATTACATCCCACTAAAATATTTTTTCCTTTCTCAAGGGTGGTCCTGGTGATATTGGCCCAGCTGGCCTGCAAGGAGAACGGGGCGAAAAAGGTGCACAAGGAAATGCTGGTCCCCAGGGTCCAACGGGAAATCCTGGAATCAACGGACAACCAGGACCGCGTGGAGCGAAAGGAGAACAGGGAGACGCGGGAGCGGCAGTACGTATTAGCTACAAGCTAGAGTATAAAAAATATTAAGTTGCTTCTAGTGGTAATGCAGCTTGTGATGCGAAACTTAAACGTGGTTCATAAGCAATGCGTTAGAACTCTGTAATGGCTGTTTCAGCGAATGGTTTCGGTTTGTTGTTTACAACTGGAAATGATTCTGCAATACATTTACACCTTTTTTTCCCGTGATATGGAAAAGATGCAGTCTATTCCTCATCTTTGTTGTCATTTTTTCATTTTCACAGGGTTCCCCTGGAGTGCGAGGACCAAAGGGACCACCGGGTCCGGCAGGAGACAGGGTAAGGAGTCCGCATTCGAGCCCCCCCCCCCCCCCATCCCCTCCCTTCCTGGTGGAAATCTGTTTATACTGTCACTTCTCGTGATGGTTTTCTTTCTAATTTATTGTGACTCGAAATATAGTTTTTCGTTTTCCATTGCCACTGAACCTTATGAAAACTTAGACAAATGTTATGAGAGATTGTTGTTATTTGTTGATAGCATGTGTTACAATTATGTTTTAGCTCATCAACCCTTGTACTTTCACCGGGATTTTCTTCATGGCAACTTGAAAGAGCCTCAAATACTCCCAATTTTCGCCATTCGACTGAGTTTTGCACATAATCATACAGGTAGTCGGCGAATCGTCTTTTTGTCGCATTAAAACTGTTTGCACGTCTAGCAGCTTGTTTTAACCCTATATAACACGTTAAAGGTTGTACTCTAGAGTTTTGTGATTTTCCTAAAATTTATTAAGGAACAATTTTATATGTTAAAGTTAGGTTTCTTAATCAGTATGTTTCCATGCATGGCACGCGCAACCAGTTTCTGAGAGAGATGGCAGTGATTTTTTTTTACTTAAAACTGTTTGCATTTACCTCGAAATTGTTAATTCAGGATTTTCCAACATTTGTCACTGTTTTTGAGTCAAGTAAGACCTTTTTCAAGCATCCAATTTTTAAATCTCATCTCAAGACTTTCTTTTATTATAAAAGGTTAATTTTGTAACAGACTTTTAAGTATTCTTTTACTCTTAGGGAGCAACGGGCGAGACTGGTGAGCAGGGAGAGACTGGGCCGACTGGAGCGAAGGTACGCCGGTCTGTTGCAATCGTGACTGGCGTTAGCTCGCAATATTCATTGCTAGCTGCCGCTGATTACAAGGACTCTACAGAAGTTGCCGTATTATAAATGAAGTGCTAATGTTTTTACTAATATTCTCGATAGTTTTGTTGAGTTCATCTGCCTCGGGATTACCGTAATTCACTTTCAAAATTCGTGTTTCGTTTCATTGTGGGATAGAACAAACTGTAAACAAACCATACACAGGCCGCTTACAAAACACCGGGACTGGATTTTTTATTGAACTTTTAACCAATTTTTTTTTGTGGTAAAATGGTAAAATAAGCAAAGTAGCAGTGGAAAAACCCTAATTTTAACTTTCTCACTTGAAATTTAGATTAATTTTGTTTGTGTTATTATGCATCCTGTGACGTCATAGTAAAACATGGCAGTTCGCAGCTCGGTGTATTACTATTGGTAATTTATATTCATGTATATTCGTTACCAAGCTGAAACTAACTCTGTAAAGTGAGTCTGTAGTCATTGTAATCAGCGGTATCTTGGAATACGAAATTGGACTATTTGTCTTGGTAGCTCTTAGGGTGCGTTCATTTAACTGTATTTCGAGTAGGAATGAGTGGGAACAAAAAAAATGATCCCTTCAATCGAGCAGTAAAAGCAGGCTATATGGTTAACATAATAACTGTATTTCAGTGTCAAAGGAGATTAGCCTTTTAAACCACTGGTTGCAAACGCTTTATATTGCAGATAAAATTTGAAGCATGCAGAAAAGGCTAAATATTTAATGGAGATCGCCGTAAGATTTCCTCTATAACATATAAATTATTTTATAGGGTGACCAAGGGCCAAAAGGTAACAATGGAGCGGCGGGCAATAGCGGTCAGCCGGTATGTTATTTATTTTAAAGTTTTTCTCTTTTTGTTTCTTTATTTGGCTCAGTACGTTTCACGAGATATGATTAAAGCTTTTTAACATGTATAAAACACAGAACAACATAGATACCTACAGGTCTTTAAGAAGTTAAGGAACTCTATTTTACGAGAGGGTAGTTTGCATTAGAGGTGGACTAGAAGGTATTATTCATGATCAGTGAGGACTAAGATCTCCCATTTCTTGCGAAAGTCGTTAGTCCGTTCCGGTAAGCAATGTGGTGTTCAGTTAGTTTGGTTCATAAGAGAAGCCGAATAACGTTAAATGTTAGAGAATGTTGCCTTTGACTCCACTGAAAAATATAGATAGAATGATATAAATGTAACATTAATTAGCTAGTTGGTTATTTAGTTAGTTTGTACGTTCTTCATTTAGTTGGTAGGTTCTTTTCCTTTTTAAAAATAGGTAAAAACAGAGCCTCCTTTACTTAGCATGTCCTGGATGTTTTGTCCCTGTTCATCCTCAAGGTTGTTTCAAAAAGTCCTTGTAAAGGAGTGGTTAAAACTGAATGGTTTAGTTGAAGTAATGTTGTTACAAACCATGCAATAAAGTTCTGTTCTAACTTGTTTTCTGATTATCCAAGGGCCAAGCGGGACTACCAGGTGGAAAGGGAGAACGCGGAGCACCAGGTGGAATGGTGAGTTCAACTTCATTCTCCACATTAACTTTTGCTTTTAAGCTGATGCTTTTCTGCAAGCAAAACTCCGAGTATATTCATGTTCTTTGCAAAACTTTTGGCGGGAATCAAGTTCGTGCGCGTAAAAAGAGCTGGACTCTACTCATTGCCTACGACGAATATTCTACCTGAATTCAACAATTTAACAGCTTTAGCTCTTATTATCTTCAGGGCATGGGAAACAGATATGTATACCCCTACACGTCACGCTGACGCTACCCTCGAACGTACGCAAAGGTGTAAGGGTGAAGATGAGTGTATACACAAACGGAAATTTCATTTCCTAGATATGTCCAATTGTAACCTTATGTCAGTGTTCGCCGTGCAGGCTGTGCTAAGCCCCCCCCCCTCCCCTAGTACTACTGCTTCCTCTCATTTCCCAGTTCTTCGTTGAAGATTTGGTGCTGTTTAGCCCCTAAGCCCTCTTATCTACTAAAGCTGCTGTTTCAAAAGAAAAATATATCAGCCTCCTTTAAGCTCCTTCCCCTTATAAGCTTATGGCGGACAGACGAATATGACAGACTACACAGAGCTCACGAACTATTGAAATGATTTATATTTCCTGAAAGATTTGGGTTTTTAAATGGCTTAAGTAGCCATCAGCAAAGCGATAGTGAAGCAATAGTAAACACCATTTTAAGAAAAAAACCAAGTCAGATATACTGCAGTTACATCACTAAATAAACACGAAGAAGACTGACAACGTTTTGTGCTCTACATCTTCAGGGTCCACCGGGACGACGTGGAGCACCGGGACCCCCTGGATCTAAAGGACCAATTGTAGGTTGCTTTTTCTTTGTTTATTTATTACTTGCCAGAATACAATAGCCTAATAAACAAAACAAAAATGTAGACCAAACAATACAACTTATGGGTCGGGGACTCACACCAGCTTTGGCCAAATACAGTGGGGCCAATTGGAATTTACTTTAAAAACTATAATAAAACCAGTGCACAGTTGAGTTAAAAGTCACTCATACTCCAAAAATGGCAAGTATACGAAAAACAAGTTGATGAAAACCAGCCAGGCCACGGCTGCGAGCGGAATCAATTGCACTTCAAGCAAATTGATTTGAAATTCGTGAACTGTCACCGTCGTGTATTTGCTAAATTTGTGAGTGGTAACTAATCAAAATATGCTTCCTAATTGGATCAATTGTTCTGGCAGTGCATTCCGGACTTTGGTTGTTCTTATGAAGAAGGAATGTGAAAAGTGACTTTTCAATTTACCACTGACGTTGCACAAAGGTTATCAAACTGGAATTGTAAAAGGAACTCGGGCTTTGGTGCCAAGTGAAAAATTAGTTGCTGAATTTAATTAACCCGTGAACGGCTCTAAAGAAAAACAGTAGATTGTGATATTCGTACGAAAAGGAACTGCAAAAGCAGATCCGATAGTTTGAAGTTGCTCCTTTTACAAACACAGCTTTATGGAATCTCACGATATATTTCTTATGCGCGCCTTCCTACATCAATGGAGTTTCTAGTTTAACAGAACAAAGGGCAATTCGTAATAATGCTTTTAAAATGATCCTTTGTTCAATCTTATTATTTTTGAAATAAGTTTTGCCAAATTCATATTTTTTTACAGGCGAACTTCAATGACGTTATTTTGCCTTCTTTGCATAAATTCAACTTTAAAATAGATACTTCAAAGAGATAGTACCGTTATTACCTAAGATGAAAGAGCTTAACCAATTAAGAACTACGCAAAGGATAACTCGAGCTTAAAACCAAGCCAATCTTACTTTTAATACCAAACACTTACTATTACGAATTTCAATCTTGCTTACTTGATGAACGCTTCAAACTCGTCAGAGAACATATTTGTTCTTTAGCATTGTGTCTGACGAGACTTGTTGCTCTATCTGTAGGGTGTACCCGGTCCCGTTGGACCTCAAGGGCCGTCCGGACCCCAAGGACCAAAGGTACCGCATCACAATCACAGTTATATTTATACCTATGACTAAATTCAGACTGTGGGTAACACTTTGCGGACCTTAAGAGACAGAATCGGAACGTAGACCTTTCTTTCACTGCATGATAATTTTGAAAAAAATAACTAGGTCTAACAAAAACGAATAGTTACAACTAGCTTACATACTCCATGGCAAACATGAGCTTTTGCTAAAAATATATTACTCCTTGAAAAAAAGATAACTGAAACTAATCAAAATACAAGCTGCGGAAGAGAGATCAGTTTTGGTTTGAGAAGCATGATTTAGCTAGATGGGCGTGTTTTTTTTATGTGAATAGACAGACAGATACTAGATAGATAGATAGATAGATAGATAGATAGATAGATAGATAGATAGATAGATAGATAGATAGATAGATAGATAGATAGAGTTCTTTTTTTGTAAACGCTCTAACGATAGACTAGTATATTCGTGATGGCTGAGTATGTTGTGACTAGAACTGTTATTGCTTTGTGACTCATAGAACAACAAATTATGTATTCTTTGTAGGGTTCAACCGGAAGAGACGGTGAAGATGGAGCGCCAGGAAGCGATGGTCCGAGGGTGTGTTCAGTTTTTTACTTGCTTCATATTAACTTTGTTATAATTAATAATTATCACATGACCCATAAAAACTGAAAACAACTGCGTGATTGGGGAATAAGAGTTTTGTGGACAGGTCGTAAAAGGAAGTTCAGCTCTGCTGCTCGTCTTTTCAAAGGTTACTTGCGTCCTCCCGAACAATAACCGAAGTGTGCCGAACCTTTTCGATCATTCTTGTGCCCTCGGGAACTTTTCTTAGAATTCTGATCACAGCGAAAAACTTTCTGCACATTTCCGAATAATTTCAACGCGTTTTTGAAGTTTTTGTAAAATTTTGATGTTTTGCTTTATCCGAAACTTTACAAAGGTTTTGTTCCAAATTATTTTGTCATTATTTTTTACTGTGTTTATGTGGAAGAGTGCGGTTTCAACGAAATTCAGACCGTAATTGTGAAGTCGAACTGTCTAAAGCAGAACTACTGAGTTCTTTTACTATATTTATGTCTCCTAAAAACCCTCAGGCTGGGCCATTTCAGTACAGACCAATACCTAAAAAACTAAGAAAACTAAAATCTAAACTTCATTTAACGTTGTTGTGCTGGGAGTGGTTGCCCATTCTCCCAAGCCAGGGCCAATCGCTGGACGGCACAGATAGATTTTGTGAAAGGAGGAAAACTTGGAGAAAAACCCTTGGAGTCAGAAAGAGATCGAGATATCTCAGCCCACATGCGAAGCTCGAGGTTCGATCCCGGGTCCACAGAGATGGGAGACACGAGCGCTAACCACTCAGCCATCCTGACTCCCCTCCGTTGATACCAGTTTAACTACCTTATGGCCTTGGTTCTAAGTATCCATCTCATAAGCATGTTATTCTTACTCGTGTAGGGTTTACCCGGCTCCCGTGGAGACGAAGGACCTCAAGGACCCCCCGGTGAACCGGTAAGTTGAAGCCGTGTTTTGCCTCAGTCCTGCTAATCTTTCTGAAGTTGTTTGCTTTTCTTTATGAAGTGTGGCCACGTGCTCAGTTTTGACGTATTTGATCCAGGGTCAAAATGGTCCCAGGGGATTCACAGGACAAGATGGAGCACCGGGAGATAAGGTACATTTTCTCTAACTGGTAAAATTGTTTGTGTTCATATCGCGTTATTATTGTAAAAGGGTAAGTTGAGGGGAAAAAAACAGTTGGTAAGTTGCATGGTGGTCATTTCATATGTGTTCCTGGCAATATGTCAAGTCAATGTTGTAACTCAAAGTATCTTTCAAGAAGGTATAAAAAAAATTGCTCAGATTAGTAAGACTCAAGATCTTCCATTAGAATGATCTTACTTGGTTCACCGGTGTAGATTTACAAACTAACACCACCATTATAAAATACTGTCCATTTGAATGATCACAATTTAGGTGTTGTCAACTTGTTCTTCAATGGCCACTCTTTGAGTTTTCCTTATAATAAAAGTAATAATGATAACAACAACAATATTAACAACAATAGTTTTATTGAAATATATATCTTGAGCAGTTGACGTGGCGGTGCTCATTTTACAAACAATAAAGCAGTCGAAATATAAAAGATTATCGCTTAAGTTAAGTGCTAAGACTGAAGAAAATTAATAATTATTATTAAAGGGCATCTATTAATAAAAACAGATTTGAAACGACTACACATTTCGTGCTCTGGGAATGAGAGCAGGGAAGCTAGCACGCCTGCCAAGGCAATGCAAATTCATATTCACTGGTCACACTTTGGGCTTCGCCAACTGGTTTACGCTCTAACAATGTCGTTAAAATACACTCATTTCAATGGTCACATTTAGGTTTTTCATTCACTAGTTTAGAGTTAACGAGAAACTAATACCATCAATAGAAATGACCAAGGAAGAGCATCATTTGAATGATCCTAGTTGGGTTTCGTCCACTGGCTTAGAGTTGCAAACCAGTAAGAGTTTTCTGAAGTATTATCTTAAGGAAGTTTAGATAACCACGGGAGAGTACATCCTATAGATGTATAAATGTGTCAACTTCGATAGATAAAGTGACCTTACTCTAATTTTCGTTATTACCAACAGATAAAACACAAGAGTTGGCTCACAGAGAGCTTTCATTCGAATGGCCACATTTTTGGCTTTTGTTGTTCGTTGTCTCACTGAGTTTATTAAAAACCTTATTAAATTTAAAAATGACTTAACTTTGCGAGTTTGCTTAGAAGGTATGACTTGACACTCGGTTTAAAAGAATCCAGCGCTCTCAGCATTTCAGGTGAGCTTACAGATGAAAGCTCATGCATGGTGGTACGTTGATGTACTATAATATCTTTTACAGCGTCTCATTTGATTATCTAATATTGTACCCTGTTAGGGTGAGACTGGACCCCCTGGTGATGCTGGTGTAGCGGGCGTGCCTGGACCACCGGTATGTCACAGTTTGTTTTGACTTTAAAACTGTTCTTTTCCCACCCACGAACGTTGTTCTCCCCAGACTCCCATGTGGCAAAATTGGAGATTTGTACAAGTTTTTATGGTGTTGTGAGCTAAAGGTTGCACTTGTAAATAACGGATAGAACATGGCCTAAGTCTGTTCCATGCAAACGTTGCCGGCAGACGTTGTACCGCGAAAAAAGGCTTACAAGGCTAATGCGTACACGAGCAAGAAACGCGCTCAAACGTTGACAAAAAGAGACGTCACATTTTTTCTATATTCAGTGTCAGCGATCGAGGATGCATTGATCGGGAGGGTTAGGGAATCTGTGCGCGATAACGTTTGGAACATACAATGATCGGGAGAAAACGATTTTTATGAAACTAACTTTACTTGTTAAATATAATTACACGTTTTAACGATGTTTGTTTATTAGCTCCTATGTGGAGTGTGCATAGATAAAGTTACATTGCATTGTACTGTGTTGTGTGGTGTTGTGTGGTGTTGCGTGATTTGTTGTGGTGTGGGACTGGGATGGACTGGGCTGCGGTGTTGTGAGGTGTTTTATATTCATTTGACTGAAGTCAGTCATTATGGATTGGGTGGACAGCGATTGAACCAAAATTCCGTTTCTAAGCGTTTTCAAAGATTAAAGGAATTTGACAATATCGGGCAAAAACTAAATGATTTGAATATGGTGAGTTTCAGGACGTATTTCATTTACTCTGATTAGTATATTAGAACATCTTATTCAGTCCTCTTTCGTTCTTAGTAGCTTTCTCATCTGCCGTTTTGTTACTCCTTTACTCAATTCGACTCACAAAATTCATTCGATCATCTTTTCACGCATTCAGTTTTTTCTTTTATCTATTTACAATTTCATCTCCAGAGTTATTAGCTTATATATCTAAATTAGCCGTGAGAATTTACACTAATAACCTTTAATCTATTATGTTGTTCTTTTCAGGGCCCTCCGGGCGCCCGCGGCGCAGCTGGTGAACGAGGTGTAAACGGCCAACCGGTGAGTTCGTTAATCAAAACATTTTCACACTATTTAAAATTTAAGTGTTGGGCCACACTAAAGAAAATGTCTTTGTTTAACAAGATGTCTTTTGGGTGTCTGCGACCTAGGCGTAGCTAGCACATGGCACAAAATTGTCTGAACAGCAAAAATATCTGTCGAAACTTACTTTTCCAATACCAAAGTTTTGGCGAGCGGCAAAATTTCAAAGATTCCACTGGCTTAGTTTAGATATTTGCTAAGTTTTCGTGAAGCGCGCGAGATAATTTTTTGATGTCAGCTGCCATTCATCTGAGATAACAATAAGATAATTGCAAGATGCTTTTATAAAAAGAAATTTTGCATATCAGTTGAGTGATTTGTCTTTGTTAAGCACATGCGATCAACTTAAATAAAAATCAAACACAATGCTTTATGTCAATTTATGCTCCGGCAAACACGTGCGTAATTTTAAAATGCAACATCAAGTGCGTATTATGCCTCACGTTCTAACATCTTCTCATTTGAAAAA
>JAOBYF010193435.1:0-10464 GCA_025403605.1 Parazoanthus darwini | reverse complement strand
CTACATTTTGCAACAAATTTGCTACCAGTCTTCGTTAAAATCTGCATTTTTTTTCATTTGGATCGAGGTATCCTAACGGACCATGTGAATCACTCCTGGATCCGTTTTGGTGCGAGAAGAAAAGTTGAGCGATATAATGCGGCACAAACGCACAACAAATAGTCAAATATTGTTGGCTACGGTGATTCATTCATTTACTTGAGTTGCAAATTCGTTTCGAGAAACAGTTTTAAAACTAATTGACTTTGTCTATTAACGACCATTGTTGTAAGACTGAACTAAAAATTTTGGCTGAAACCAATGACCTACTGCTGAGATTCTTTTTTCTTATGTTTTTTTTTTTCAAATTCGCTCTAAAATCGTTGTAACGAAATTTAGGCAAAACAAAATATAGAAACGACATGATATCACGCCCAAATCTGAAATTGTTCTTAATTTATTCTCATCATTTCACAATGGAATACAGACATGCAAGAAAACCTTCAAAGACTCTTGGAGAATTTAACACAAAACTGTTTTTATCGAATTGCTTTAGTTTACCTTGTCCAAAAACCAAGCAGGTCCAGCTCCACTGTTGTCATGGCCAATCCGAATTTTCTGAAGTTCTCCCAAGTGAACGCTGCTCCACAAGTTGAAAGTATCCACCCTGAAGCAGGACACAAGGTTAGATAGATAGCATTGCTACAACAATTTTAGGAGCGTTCAATAGTGCGAATAAATTGCGGACATAGACTGTGGGTAAAGATTTCCCGAAAAAAATAGTTCCCAAAAGTTACGTCACGAAAATTGTTTATGCTCCGGGCGATCGGCCATTTGTCACGAGTCAGTTTAAAGTCTTCGAAAGCTTTAAATCTGGAAAGGACACTTATTCGAGAAGACTAAGAGTAAGTATTTCTGTATTAAATATTGTATATCCTGTGTTATAAACTTTGGTTTTTGCTATTGTTATTGTTATTACAACTACAAGGTGATTAGAACATGTTACTTACGATCCACTTTCAAACGTGTTTCCTTCGTTGTCGATCTTCATTTCTCCCAGTTCACCTTTCTCTCCAATGAGGGTGATAACCACATTAGCGTCGGTTCCAGCCCCGAATTTGTCCCCCGTGTGAACTTTGACGATGTATTCAGTACCTGGGTGACATTCAAGAGGTTAGTTATATGAGCTGCTGAAACGTCGGCTCCAAAGTTCTTAAGATGTTTCTTCCTCGAAGCTTTTGGATTCTCACATTTTTATCGGAATCAAAAATGTCAAGCAACTAACGAGGACTAAGTAAAGTGAATGGTGTGGTGATATGAAAATAGCAAAATAATGGTGAGACTTTAAGACTTCAATTTTTAGCTCTGTTATTTATCCATTTTAAGGTATTTAAGCTCGAACACGGAACAGAGAGAAGTCGAAACAAGACATTGAGGTCACTGAGGTCCTCTCGCCAAGTTAGGGGCTCCAACATGGCCGCAATGCCCTTTATCATTTGAATCCCCGGGAGACTGAGTGAAAACCAGCAATATAAGAACGTCTATTTGGGAGCCTGGGGCTGTCCTTAAATGTAACCGAACTTATTCATTCTCACTCGTGTTTCAGGTTTTGGCTTTTTCTGGTTAACAGTGTACGGTCTGTGTGTGCTGGGTCTAAATGATTAGAGACTCAAGTCAACTTACACGTATGCAATCTCGCGCTTCGTGTTCGCTTTTATCAATCTTTCCTGTGATAGCTTCAGCTCGTGTGATATTGTGACTTATAGCAAACAAAATCAGGCTCGTGTGCACTGAGTTGATTGTTTTAGCATTTGTAATGTCAGGTGTTGTTCGATGGTATTCGAAATACCCTCTCCTCCTCCTTTAGCTTCATCTTTGAGCCCTTTTTCTCAGCCCGCAGAACCATTCGCAGGGTAAATACAAATTTAATTGATTTATCAGTCAACCGAATTAACAACTTCTGAAAACGTAGCTGCTTTGAACAGCTCGGTCCTATTGCTTCAAAATTTGAATAAACTGTAAAGGAGTTGCTTGGTTTCTCAGTTAAGTTTTGCATAAATAATTGGGATATATCAACAATGACTGTTATTGTTTAATATCCAACAGTGTCTTTGTTCAAATAGCTTTGTGTTGACACAAATAAGAACGTGCAGTAGACTTTACATGTTATTTTTCTGTCTTATAGTCAAGAGAAAAATGTACTGCAATGTAGAAAGAGTTTGCAAAATCTAATACAGAATTGAGCTAAATTATCCCTTTCGCTAGTAGTTGGCTTGCTCAAGACGGGTTTGATTCATTTTTACTAATTTTTCAAAAAAAACTTCCTCATTTGGTTATAATAATAACTTAACAATTTAACAGTGTATACTGTTGACCAGTTAAGACAGTATGCGTTTTGTTCTAAAGGCGTAAAGCTGAAAGTTTATCATCTGCGCGAGCTCTAGTTTTCTATATCTTTATAAATAATGAAAATTATGACTCTATAAACTAAAACCTTTTTCTGCCAAAAAATTGAGAAATAACGTTAGATTATCACATAGTAGATTTAATGCTGCATCCTGTATTTTGCCTTTGCACGTTTCATACGAACGTTATGCTCAGCTATGAAATATCTGATTCAGCTTTCAAGTTTTAATGACTTGTTCAATAAACATACCACTCTTTACCAATTTTTTAAAAACTACTGATCGGGTAAGCCGGAATTATTTTTAAGTAGCCTAAAGGATATTAAGATGAAGAAAATGTTGTGATAATTTTCGAAAAGACCGGCTTTGCTTATCGTCCAATTATTGGGTCAAACACTGGGCAATGGTAGTTCAGGGATCTCCTTTAATTGATATGGATTGTTTTAATTCTCTAAAAAAAGAGTCGAGACACCATTGTCACGTAACAAAAACATTAAACGTCGCACAAGATGGCCTGAAACCTAGCTATTATAATTTTCACACTATTTACAAATCGGTGATTTGTGAATTAAGGGTTTCCCAGCCACCGAACCCTTCAGCTAATAACGCGTTTGGAATAACGAAACCGTGGTTCCCTGGTTTCTGGGTCTCTGAATACTCAATTACTCTTGCTTCCATAAAAGTATAGAAGTTTAGAGGATTTCTACAACTTCACCGAAAAGCTTAAAAAACACCCTTTAGTATGAGCAAAAGTTTGCAAATTATTATTTCAGTTCACGGATCTGAGAGATTAAGTTTTTGCTACAAACTGCATGCGATGATTTTAAGAATCGTTCTTGCATAATAATTACTTTGATATTGTTGTCTAAGTTTAATTTAGAGCACAAAAGTCTCAATGTAAAAAGCAAATTTAGCATTGGATATTTCAAAATTTGTAACAAAAACATCATTTTAGTTACAAGATATGATCGTAATTTTGTATTGTACGATGCTCCCTCCAACATTTTACCAATTTTAAGGAGCAGATAACCTTTTTAAAAGTCATGAATACCTATTTTCAGCAATCAAATGGCTGGCGATCATTTCGCTAGTTTATTTGACTGAGCGACCGACAAATCATTACGTTTATCTGTTTGTCCCAAACGACGAAAATAACCTATTTGGTAGTTTCTTCCACAAACATAAACAGTTGAGCATCTTTCGTAAAACTAAATCTAATTCATTTGGATAATACGTGATAATTACCAGGTTCTTAAACAAGCTCTTTTCGTCAGTGGCTGCAAACATAAAACAAAATACAAGAACCGAATGCTGCAGTTAATTTTGCACCGCTTCTCCACAAGACAAATCTAAAACACTCGCTCACCTGCCGCCATTTCCTCCTCCGTTAGGTCGTCCCCTCCAATCACAACAGTCTTCATAACCGTCGTTGTTGTTGTGACAATAGTTCCGCCGTCTTCGGTCGTCTCGCGGACTTCTGTCGTTGTACTAGTCCCCTCGGGATCTGTTGTTATAGTCACATTAGAATTAACATCCGGGCCCTTGATGACGTCGACTTCAGGTGTAGTCTCATCTTCGATTATCTCCACTGTCGTTATAGTCTCCTCTGGTTTCGGTTCTGGCTCGGGCTCAGGTTCTTTCGCTGGCTCGGGCTTAGGTTCTTTCGCTGGCTCGGGTTCTTTCTCTGGTTCTGGTTCAGCAGGTATAACTGGTTCTGTTCAAGAGGGAGAGAGAGAGAAAGAGAGATATAAATAAACTTGAGAAGACGTCTAGAAGCTGCAATAGACCGTATGCATAATACGCTCCAGTGACCATAAACAATAACTTCTAGTCGAGGTCGGTTTCCAAGTTCTCATACATTTGCTGTTTTTCTGCCTTACCTGCCTCGACTCAAAGTTTTTGTTCATGGCCAGTGGGGCGTATTATGCATACGGTCTATAGCTCTCAGAAAACTGACAAATAAAAAACAATCCCATAACCATGTTTAAATGCAAATCTTTAATTCCAGAAAGTAGACTGCACGTAATAGATGCCAGGGGCAGAGCCCGTGGAACGCTTTTGCAAGTGGGGCGGCTATAAGAAGCAAATGAAAGAAAACGGATCGGATAGCACAGCGTTTTGTATAAAAGTATAGCATAAAATTGGTCGAAAAAGTGAGCGGCCGTAGCTTCTCCAGCCAGCCCTGTTCCGCCGGCCCTGCATGCACTTATTGCCATAATTTATCTAGTTTGAGCTCAAGATAAATTCGCCCGCATTCACAAGGTTCATATGCGCACTATACATAGTATATATGAATGAAAATGGTTTATTTAGTCGTTGGTGTCATTCGAAAATTTATATTAACAAACAGATCAATGTCTAGTTATGAGAAAAATACCTGATACCTTAAACTGACCGCTTACACCATCCATAATTACTTATCTATTTGAAAAACAAATTACTTGAAATAATAAGAGAGTTTTGTTAATTTAGCATCTGGATCCAGAGTGAAAGATCGGTTGGGGGAAACCCAACAAAACTAACAAAAATTGCATACATTTGTTTATGCGTAATAACAATAATAAGTTTAATCGGAACAAAGCAAATTCTTTTCTAACGTATCTTGTAACTCGTAGTTACTGCAATCAAAGTAATTTGACTGTTATTGTAATTTCTTACTCTCTATTCACACTCAACATGCACAAGACAATATCACAAGGCAGCATACACGCTTTTTTTATATAAGAACAGCTTTATAAGAACAACGAGGCTCGGATTGGCCAAATTAAAGAACAATTTAAGAACAAGCTGCGGCTCGGGCTCGATAGCTTAATTTTTTGTTAACTTTACTGAGCCTTGATCACGATAACTCGGCGGGGATGAATTGATTAAAAGTACACCCGCCAAGCAATTCGTTTTCCAATACATGTATTGCATGCAATACCCTAGGCTTAGTTTGTATTCGATTTAAACCACATTAAGAAATAAGAACAATTGAAGAACAGTTGAAGAACAGTTTGAGGCTCAAATCGTAAAAAATCTAAAAACAATCAGCCTCGGCCAAATTTCCTGGTTCTTATTAAAAAAAACGTGTAGCAGCTTACTCACAAAATACCATTTCCTTGTGGGGACTTAAATTGCTACTATTTAGCCTCCACGAGGGAATCAATGAAACTAGCAAAATGGCGCATTTAGCCAGAAGAGGACTAGGTCCGCCTTCCAAAACGACAACAGAAAGCAGTGCGCTAACGATTGTTTTACACAATGGTCGATTTCAAAATATTCTGCCAAAACACGGGTGCGTGGGCCGAGCTGAAGCCACGAGATATTGTTGTGAAGCAGCAATAAACATGATAAGACTTTAGATAAACTAATAAATGGGCATTTATTTCATTAAACTCGTTAAAAATACTACACGGAAAAACATTTTGAATTCAGTTCCTGTTACTTAGCGACTGACCTGGCACCGAAATTTCACAGAACAAAGACCCGTCAGACTCGTCAGGAAACCATCTATCGCAGGGAAACTCGTAAAGTTTGTCTGCCTTAGGATCATTTACTGTTACCTAGATTGGACAGAACGTAAAAACGTTGTACGCAGTGTGAGTTGCATGTAATCGCTTTTCATTCTCAAGAAATTAGGGGTGGTCCTTTGGACGGAAGAAACTCCAGGACCAAGAGAGAAGTCAAGAGGGGTTTGAACGGCTTTGCTTATAAACTGATTGTCCCATCCCCCCCCCCTGAGAAGTACTCCGTATAGTAGGACGGCAGGGGTGCTTTTCGCATTTCTTAGGGGTTTAAATTGGCGAACCAGTATTTCTTAGGCGTTCCTTGTGTACGCCCCTGCCTTGTGAACCCCTCTCCCCATTGTGAACCCTTCCTTATTAGTGAACCCCTCCCTCCCTTCTGAACTCCTCCCTCTCGCGTCCCTTGTGTACCCTTCCCTCCCTTGTGTACGCCCCTCCCTTGTGTACCCCTTTCTCCCTTGCGTACCCTTCCCTCCCTTGTGAACCCCTCCCTTGTGGACCCCTCCCTCTCTTGTGTACCTTTGCGTCCCTTGTGTAACCTTTCCTCCGTTGTGTAGTGTGAACCCCTCTCCCCATTCCCCTGTCCTCAAGTGCTCCTTCCTAATGAAGTTAATTATTAATAACCGTTATGTTCCCTATATTTTTTTGGCAAACAATCAAAAAAATCCTTTTTGTTAATTCCAAAACGGAGTCCCTTAAAAGCCAACTCGGAAGGACGCACATTGATCGAAACAAATTTTAACTGTTTTGTTTTCCAATGAAACTATTGCAAGGTGGTCATGAGATGAAATGTTTTCATGGGCAAAATAAGCCGAAATTACAGAAACCTCAACTTGCCCTTCATGGCCAGTCTTACCTGCACCATCCTTGATGCTATAGAAAACATTTAGTCGTTTGTCCCGACTCACATAGGTGTCCAGCTCCTCTTTGAACAAAAAGTCAGCTTCTGTTTCCGCGTAATACAGCAGCGAAACTTTGGTTTTGTCATCCGGGTTCTCCATGATGTCACGTAATAGTTGCACACAAGGCGTGACACCTCCACCGCTGGCCAGTAGGCTCAGGTGTTTGATGGTGTTGGGAACGTATTCATAACCTCCACATGGGGCTCTCATCATCACAGAGTCACCTAAAGAAAAAGAATGCTCGGGATTTAAAACCACTCGTAAAATGCATTTTTAAGTACAGACAGCGAAACGATGTTCGAGAACTCATCAGTTGTAGAAACAGTCCACATAAACCAGCTAAACTACCTTTAAAGACTCGATCTCGTTGATTCAAAATATTTTCTACGTATCATATTGTTGTATTTGATAAGTAAGCTTTCTTGCACTTAACTACAACATTAAAGGGACAAAGAAACAAAAAAGACCAAAATGAATTTCAAATAAATATGATAAACAGTGCAACCTAATAAGCAATCCCTTTTGGAACTCCAAATGTCTTAATTAACAATTTACCCTCTGTTTGTCTTCCTCTCTCTGTCTCTGTCTGTCTGTCTGTCTCACAGAACAGAACGTATTTTTGAAAAGAGATAAGTCTATCTGGACCTAGCTATGAGACACAGCTACACGCTCCCCTCTATTCCCCCGTCTAATAGTCCTGAGTAAAAGTTACACGGGGAGTAATAGAACAGTTACAGAATAGTTACAATACCTGGTTTCAAGGTCTTTAAGCATACGGAGAACTGTCCGTGGCTTTCGAACCTTATCACCAGTCCTATTTTACCAAACTCTTTAGTTCCAGTGACAGGCGAGAAATAACGCTGACAAGGTTTACCACCGCGGTCAACTCGAACCTGGACATACTGTCCCGGCAGACAACCGGTATGATCAGTAGGGTGGGGCAGGGCAAACTCAAACATAGCTTGTTTGTCTGTGAAGTGTTTAACAGAAATGAGCTTAACCTCAGTGAATTTGTTAGGGCTGAGCGCGGGCGCATGCTCGACTCCATCTGGGGTCTTGTATGTCCCTACGGTTGCTGGGGGCTTGGTGTTGAAAGGATTGTCAAACTCGGAATCCTGGTACGAGTCAAGTTCAGCCTTCGTTGGGTCGTTCAAAGCAACCTCTTTTAAGATTTTCTTAGCCAGCAATACTTTTTGGTCATTTGTCATCTTCTTAAGTTCTGAGTTAAGAACACGAGGATTCGGCTTCTGCACCCTTGAAGTAGAAGGTACAACACTCATGAGATTCAAATATACTTTGTACAGAATAATTCTACTTGTATGACTGAATTGCTTAGGTTAAATCATTTAGTATATGTTAAATTACGATATACCGTTTTCTTTAAATTCCTCAGTTCAGCGGCTGAATATCTTTCATATTTTTTCTTGGCTGGAAAGCTTTCACAATCAAGATTTCTAGAGTTTGTTTCTTATACCAAAGTATTCGTTATCGTGCCTTCTTCGCAGTTGTACTACAGTAAACGCCAGTGGAAGAAGAAACTGGACTTTGTGGTTTGGAAACCATCAGCTATCATTAGATAAGCCTATCGCAGTCTGATTTCTAAAAAGATGAATGTTTCTTGCACGCGGGTGTTTACTGTATGTACAAGGCCGAATTTAGGGGGGCTAAAGCCCCCCCCGGCTTTCATCAGCGGTTTTGGAAACAACTATAAGAAAAGCACTGAAAAGAACGTCTTTTGGGGCACAGATACCATTTTTATAATGCTCCACCCCTTCCTCCTTTTCTGAAATTTCTCGGTCCGCCTGTGACATACGATTTGAGGATCTCGTTGATTTTTATAGACGATATATGTCAAGCTGATCACTAGTTCCATTATCGTAACTTTGCTAAATAAATCGGAATATATCTTTACCTACGGGTTATGCCTTTTCATGAAACCGAAGGTAAGCGGTGGTCTAGCTCAGTTTTGGCGTCTAACCCAAAGGCATCGCCGAATCAAAGCTCGGGTATCAAATAAACTCGAAACTGAAGTCAAAATTACAACTAATTAAGTCACTTGTGAGTTCAGATAAACGTCTTAATGAATTCATTTAGAACAAATAAAAACACGTACGAAAAATCTTTAAGAAGCAAAATATTTGATAAAATAATAGTTAGGAGAAAAAAAAACTAAAAAAAAAAGATTGTGACGAAGTTCAAGCGGAATAGGTCAACGAATACATCTGAATGACGTCACGCACCAACAGTCAATTGAATCCATCCCAAACAGAACCGAGTTTCCAACAAATTGTTTAAGAACTTCATTGCTCGGACCCATGACCCACGCTGCTTTACCGTCTCTCAAAAGCCGCTCAATACCTGAAAAGATAAATCAAGGTTGTTCGGTCCTTCTTCGTGTACCGCTGGCAAGCCTGAATTACAATAAAAATGCATCGCCGAACCGCAAAAAATGACCTTTCCGGTCAGGACAAATAATACAAGTGTTTAGGGACCGTTCATTATTTATCGGGTGTACAAGGAAGGGTAGTTTCAAGTAGAGTTCTTCATTTTTTTTCCAACACCGCAGTATCAGTTCTCAAAATTCCAAGCCCCGCATGACTTCTAGCGTGTTTTTTCCATACCCCAGTAAGAAACTAAAACTTATACAAAACTTAAACTCAAAGTAGTTTTAAATAGTTTATATTTACTTATAGTTAGATTTCTTGGGAAGATGGGCCGGTATTCTTGCGCTCATATTGTGAGTTGGGGTGTGCTGTAATGACCCTATTTCAAACCCAAAAAGCGGTTTTCTATGCCCTAAAAGCGTATTCAAGCCAAACTGAAGAAATCTAATCGGCCCTATTTCTGAGAAAAATAAGAAGAGAACTTTGTGGCTCACACATTCTGTCCGGAACGTCTTACAGGGGTAACTGAAACGAAAAAAGGAATGGGATCGTCTAGCCAAAACGGTCGCGGAAAGCAGTGCTCCAACGAACGTTTTAGACACTTCGTCATTAACAATCTTCCGAACACTTTTGTTTTAGCACAATTATGCAAGTAACTTTATCTCATCCAAAAATCAAATGCGATCAGGAAAATCCATTGTCCAAATCTCATCACAGTTTGTAGCCGCTGACGATTATGTATTGTTCGAATTCGTTGTTGTAAAATCAGCATTTGTAGCAATGCTTTCTGGGACCGTTCGGGTAGACGGTTCCAGTCCTATTTTTATTCCTGGAGTGATGCATACTTACCCAAGTCTGTCTTGTACCCAGTCCCCCCGCAAGTGTGAAGCATCTTGTCAGTAACGAGAGCAACGTTCTTCGCGCTTGCGACCTTCAGCTGCCAACACCAATGGAGGAACTTGCTCCTGGAATCACCAAACTAAGGTTACTATAATTGTTCTCATCTTAAACAAATGAATTACTTCAGTAAGCACTCTCTTTTATGAATGCATAGTATTAACAAGTAATTGAATGGTTTGCTCGTGCAATTCGGGGTTAGTCATCACTCGTAAGTATTTCAAAGACTGCAAATTGAGCTCACTTGTTTGTTCAGTTTTAGGTTAGTCGTTGAAGTACTTACTCGTGCTGATTAATCCCGAAAAAAAACCCTCAACTTTATTTAACGTCGTTGCGCTGGGAGTGGTCGCCCATTCTCCCAAGCCAGTGGCTTATGTTTAATCGCTCGACG
>JAOBYF010193324.1:0-10464 GCA_025403605.1 Parazoanthus darwini | reverse complement strand
CCGGTGAAAGAGGCCCCCGGGGACCAAAGGGCGACGATGGTCCGCCAGGAGCAGAAGGCAAACCTGGAATGAAGGGTGCCAAAGGAGCAGATGGTGAAAGGGGGGAAAAAGGAGATGAAGGTAAACTTGGGGACACAGGACCACCGGGAGGTAAAGGTAAGGAGCAGTGGTTAAGTTTGCACGGTACACGGTAAACAACACACGGTACACAAAACGCGGTATATGGTAAACAGAATACACAGTAAGCGGTAAACCGAATACATTATACGGGACACAGTACACAGTACAAACAAGACATACAAGGTGCACAGCGTCACAGGACCAACGACAATATTCACGGTACATAGTGCATTGGACACAGGACACGGTACACGATTGATTGTACACAGTACATGCAAGGCAGTACACGGTACACAGTGTACAGCACATGGTAGATAGTACATGATACACAGTACGTAGCGCAGTACACGGTGCACTGTAATACGGTACATAGGTAACAGTAAATAATACCAGGTAAATAGGACACAGGACACGGTACACGACTGATTGTACACACTACATACAAGGCACAGTAGACGGTACACAGTGTACAGTACATGATACACAGTACGTAGATGCAGTACACGGTGCACTGTAATACGGTACATAGGTTACAGTAAACACTACCTGGTGAATGGGACACAGAACACGGTACAAAGTCAATGGTCAAACTATGGTATGTGAATTGGTAGCTAGTTAGTGCCAGTCCAATAAAATCCATTGTCCAGTGGTTTTTATTTAAGACCTTTTTATTAGGTTAATGATAAAAGTTAAAGCTAGAGTAAAGTTAAAATGAATCACATGAGGGAAAAGATACCCAAAAATTTTTTGAATGATTTGAGGTCTTTTTTTAACATTTATAGTCACAGCATGTTTTGAAGAAGTTTGTAAGGCTGTTCCAAAGTTTGGATGTAGCTGCTACGAAGCAACTGTCATCGTAATGGATTTACAAGTACAAAAGTAGATTGCCAGTTACTTGGCACCTTAAGCAGTCACGACCGCGACGGCGCAATGTGTAGGGAAAACCCAAAATTTCCACTGCGCATGACAGGCGGGAAATTGTTAGGCGTACCGCTCGCGGTGCCGACGTGAAATGAGCTGCTTTCACGTTGTAAGAAAACCTAGATCAAACACTTCATAACCATCGAAACCACAAGAAAACTTCCCGAATCCATACAGGGTTAGCCTCGTTACGGTGCAAGATTTCGCGACTGCGCTATCAAAATCCAGCGTTCTTTCGGTAATCAGAAAAAGGACTATTAAGATATTATGTTTCTATATCTTGGTGTAAGGTTGCGCTTAGCTTGCTTTTTAAAAAAAATATAAGCAAGTTGAATGATTTTTTAATGAATAATTCGTATGCATAGGATAGGACAGCTCTGATCCTTGAATGAAATCTAGTAAACTAAATTTGTGACTATTAAAGTAACGCACCTTATTGGTTCGTTCTAGCTGTTGAATTTTGTCAACTGAGCAGGCCCCAAATTTATATTTACGTTTTTTTGTTTGCTTGCATGAGGGTCTGGATGGGGTTAATTGATAACTGATATTCGCCCAAATTTTAACTACTGATAACTGATATTTAGACATTTTTTTGCTGATAACTGATAAGTTGGTTTTAACTGATAGTAGATATTGGTAAATCTTTAACAAAAGGCATTAGCCTTTTAACAACAACAACAAAAAATTGAAAAATAACAGTGTGATGTCAGTTGAGTATAGCTTTGGAAAGTAAAAAAATTGTTTTAGGCTTTGCAGTTAATTCTTGTAATATGGAACATTATGGAATTGTATGCAAAGTACTAGTCGGTTTTTACATCCTTTTATGTAATTCCGTTACTATTATGGGCACTAGATTACATAAATTCGTTTAAGGTAACTGATAATTGTAAATGTTAACTGATAACTGATTTTAGGCGAAAATTTAGCTGATAAATGATTTTCAGGTACCCTCAGCATATGATCAGCCGGTGATAAATCCTCTATCCGAAGTCTATTGATAGCGACTATAGACCTATCTCGTTGACGCCTGTCCTCAGCAAAGTGCTCAAAAGGCTTGCCCCCACTGTGTTGCCAAAGATCGACTTTCATCAATTCGGTTGGGTAAGGAATTCCTCTACAACTACTGCCTTGACCCATCTTATTCACCAATAGCCGATTTCCGAACTACACTCCACTACTCACAAACAAAACCTTCAAGTCGAGGATGGGTGCTCACTTTTCATACGCTTGTTGTATTTTTGAGCACTTGGCCTCGACGTGATGCTTTTGTTTGTCGGCAGTTAAGCGTAATTCGGAAATGAGCTATTGCTTGCGGCGACTCATGAGACACCCCATACTTTGGTTTGATCCTGTTTGATCGATTTCACTAACTTTCGACAGGATCGATCATAATATCTTGTTGCAGTTGGTGTACTGCTTTTCCTACTGAACTGGTGTGCTAGTTTTCTACGGGAATCGTAGAAACTGGGCATCCTCAATTCTTCATGGACGCCAATCAATGCCGGCGTGCTGCAAGGTACCAAACTGGGTCCCCTGTTTTTCCTAGTCATGGTCAACGATTTTTCCGCTGCGTCCCAACTTTACAAGTTTATTAACAACATGATTATGTGTGAGGTTGTATCAGTGCCAACTATACAAATTACAACTTTTCAACGGGAAATTGATAGTTTCTGTCATTAGGTCATAGAGTAATCGAAAATCAAGCCGTGATCATGTTAACCAAACGCATATATAATTATTTCAATAGAGTCAAGTTTAGATGGAAAATGATTGTTTTATTGCTCGTTTAGTGGTGAATTTCATTTGAATGTGTAATAGTCGTTTTTCGAATTACCAAAAGACCGCTGGATTTTGATAGCGCAGTCGCGAAATGGGAAACAAACAACAACATAAAGCTGAATATCAAGAAAAACAGTTTCCTTTCTAAAACACACACCTCAAACAGATCCCCTCACTGTGAACAACGAGCTATTTCAAGCAATCTACATTACCAAGCTCCTCGGGGTTTACCTGACTTCCGACCTCAAGTGGTCCGCTCACATTGAGTACGTTTGTGCTAAAGCAAGCAAACGTCTGTTCACATTCCGAACTTTGAGGAGGGGTGGCGTATCATCTTGCGACCTGTGCTCAGTCGTTTGCTAATTTATCAGACCAATCCTGGAATATGCACATGCCCAGTGTGGCACACATCATAAATTTCTACGCTTGGCGATCAATTTGAAGGAATCAGCGCCGAGCTATAAAGATCGTTCAACGTCGTTACTCTTCGGGACAGAAGAGAACACCTCTGTAGATCTATTTACCATAAGAAGGTTATAAACTCGGCTGGCATGCTTAAGAACCTTACGTCCAAACCAGTTATGCCCGCCTGTAACTTTAGGAACGCGAGATCTCTACCCTTATTCAAATGCCGTACGAAGCGTTTTAGAACCAGATTTTTACCATACTGTGTTAAGAAATGGGACTCATTTAATAGTTCTTATTGTCTAATAGAAGCCATCAGATATTTTTAAATTTTTCGAACATTAGTGTAAGTATTAATTTTTAGTGAAAAAAAGTTTTAAAGGCAAATTGTAAACTTGATTTTTTCAGTTGCATTGCAAATCAAGTCATGAATAAAACTTATTGTTATCATTATTAACATTATTATATAATCTATTTTGATACAGTTAATGTTTGCGACAGCGTAAAAACTACTCTTCAGCTTCAATACTTCAATACAAACTATCAAACAATTTTCCTGTCTTTTTCTGCAGATCAGTGCAAAACATATCAAGCAAAAGAGAACAGAAGACATATCAAGCAAAGCAAAACACAAACACAAACACAAACACTACAAATTAAAGTTAAAAACCGCTATTGAATATGACGTTGCGGTCGTGGTTACCAGGTCCTGATTAATTGCTACAAGTTTCCGCCCAGGTCTCGTCCTAGTCCTTTTTCGGCTTTGGTGTCGTGACTGCTTAAAGTCGGTATTTTTGAACGTAGGGAGCGAGTGGGAATACAGCATTACATCATAGTAATGAGTTCAGATATACATAAAGGGGCCATTTTGTTCAGTGTTTGAAAAATTATTGTTAATATATGGTTCTTAATTCACTGTTTAATTGCTGTAGCCATTGTTTGAAAAGAAATCATAGCAAAGCCCGGGATGTTAACAAATGAACAATTAAGACATGCCAAGTGTTTTCTTTTGACTGAATTCCATTTATTTATAAAAAGATAATTCAATGAAATTTTAGTAAAGTAGTCTTTGTATCTTTTTTGTTTCTAATTCATTTATTTGTATATGATATTTCGTCTTTTTAGCAATTGCAGTATAAATATAAGCAGTCAAATATATGCATTATTGCCGATAACTGTAGTTAGAAAAAGAAACTACTTGAAGATATCTTACAAATAAACAAAGAATCAGTCAGTAGTAAATAAATCATACAATCATTGAACAAAATGAATTATAAATAACAATAAGAACAAAATGGAAAAGAAACCTTGAAACATTCTTTAGTTACGTCCTGATTTGAACGAAGTTGCTATTTTTGCAGGAAATCAGGGTCCACGAGGAGAAATCGGTCCTCCAGGGGACCCTGGCAAACCTGGGCCGACCGGTTCTCAAGGGCTCATGGGCGTGCAGGGAAGCCCGGGAGTTCGAGGGCCGAAAGGCGACATGGGAGAACCAGGAATTAACGGCACAAAAGGCCACCAAGGTAGTGCTGGCTCAAGAGGGCTCAAAGGAGACAAAGGAAAAATGGGCCAGTCGGGAGACCCTGGTAAATCTGGTGCCCAGGGAACCCCAGGTGATAGAGGTGAGAAGGGGGACAGAGGTCAGCCCGGAGAACAAGGAATCAAGGGACAGCCTGGGCGGGACGGTCGCCATGGAAACAAAGGTCGGGTTTAACAACAACAGCAACAACAACATTTATCAAGCACTTAAATTGGCTAAAATGATAAACTGTTGTTTGGTACTTTTACTAGAGATTTACAGTGCTAAAACAAATTTTTATCTGTCTGTCAGTGTCTGTTCATCTGTCTATCTATGTGTCTATCTATATCTGTCAATCTCTTTACTTATCTTTGTTGTCAGATGAATCATATTGAATTATATTCAGTTGTACAGATCTAAGGAGTGCAGGCAACCTGTAATCAAAAACTAGTTGCTAATCTAGACAGGTTGCCATTAAGGAAAAGAAGGTGGTTCAAGAGTGAATCATAAGAAGTCGGAACTTTTTAACACCGACCGCGTACGGGGACATGAACCTGTTGGTCTGGTCTCCTGAAATGCAATCTCGGGAGTTAAAAGAACCCACACACTTCAAAAGAGCAAGGTGATTTCGGTGTTGTAGTTAGAGCACATAAGAGAGTATATCTTATGGATGAAAATGTGCTACTCTCAGTTAATAGAGTGTCGTAGGTTTTAATTAACTTTACTTTTGTGTTTATCACAAACGGTTTGCAGTGAAAGCAACACACGTACAGAATGAAACTTAACGAGTAGAGAACAAGCAAATTGCTTTTTGATTTGTTCTCTCACCGTGTGTTACTTTCACCCATACACACAAACATAACAGAAATACTTTGAGGAATATAATTTCGTAAGAACGAGCGCAACTTTTAGTTTATGCTTTGACTAGGTACTATTTCCATTTCGTTATTAGGCAATCGTGGACAGAAGGGTGATCGCGGTTTGATAGGAGCGAAAGGTGAAATTGGTGTAGGAACAAAAGGAGACAAGGGAATGGAGGGAAAACCAGGGAAGCCTGGGCTGAGAGGTAATCCAGGGCCAGTTGGTGACCAGGGTCCTGCCGGGCTGGACGGGGAGCCTGGAGCCAAAGGAGCAGCAGGTTTACACGGTCAGAAAGGTACATATTTCAAAGCAGTTTTAACGACTGGACATTTTTGCATTATATAAGAACTTTATTTTATTTTATCTTGTCTTATCTTATCTTGTCTTATCTTATCTTATTTTATCTTACCTTATCTTATCTTATCTTATCTTATCTTATCTTATCTTATCTTATCGGGTCAACTGCATCAAATTTGTAGTTTCATATTAAAGTCTTTAAGCTTTGTTGACCGAGCTGCAGTCATTCCTGTTGAATAATGGATACCTGGAGGGACCGACCAAACTTGATGCAAGGAGACCAGATATATTGTAACGCACTGAAACTTGGACAAGTATTCGATGTAGAAGCAATTTGTACAAGCACTGTCGGTGGAAAAATTGCCCGCCCGTTTACTCGTCAGCGCTCCAATCCAACCGCATCGGTTACTGCTAATAAATAGTGTTATTTTGGGCTAATTTTCATTTGTATTTCATAAACTGCTCATTTTTTTTAATACAAACTAACATAATTTCTATAAATCCTATGCCAAACGAGAATAAGAGAGGATGAGAGAGGATGAGAGAGGATAAGAGAGGATGAGAGTCAATGAGAGTTGATGGAAGTCCAAACTCTCACTCTCGCTTGGCCGCCACATCTCATGCACTCTTCTTCGACTCTTCGTGCTCTCGCCAGTTTTGGACATTTCAAAGTTTGACACGTTTTATGAGTGACTCTCATCCTCGTTTGACCTCTAACATGAGAGTTGAACAAAACTCTCGTCCAAATCTGGTCACTCTCATTCTCGTTTGACTGATGTTTTAGATTTGTGAAAAGTTATTATTGAAACTTAATATGTTGTATGTTGTTCCCCTCACAGGTGACAAAGGGGACCGAGGACTGACAGGAGCTGAGGGTCCTCAAGGTCCTTCTGGAATTAAAGGTAGCCGCGGCCCACCTGGGCAGAAAGGATCCCAGGGTCTCCCAGGGACAGGCCATAAAGGAGCCTCTGGGCAAGCCGGTCCTAAGGGCGAGATTGGCCCTAGTGGTCCAGTTGGACCTAAAGGGAGCACAGGAGAGACGGGCGTCCAAGGAGCACGTGGTCCAAAGGGAGAGGAAGGCCCACGAGGCCCAATAGGCAACCAAGGTCAAACAGGACCTACAGGTATTGGCCGTCAAGGAGAAAAGGGTGACGCTGGTGCTGTTGGACCACGAGGCCCTCAGGGCGAACGAGGATTTACGGGAGAACAAGGTCCCACAGGAAGCAAGGGAGCCAAGGGGTCCAAGGGTAGGACAGGTGAACTGGGGCCGGTAGGAGCCAAAGGAGCGACGGGAGAACGAGGTGCGAAGGGAGAACAAGGAATGAAAGGCAAGTTAAACACAAATAGTGCAGGCACAATTCCACTTATAAAGCTGCAAATACGGTGTATGTTGATAGTTTATTTCCAGTATGATTGAATGACATTCTAGTTGGTGTTGGTCCAAAGGTTAAATTTAACAAATGAATTATTATATCAATACAATTTGCAAATTTGGAAACTACTTAATCAAAGACTTCAATTTCTACGTCACTGGAACAACCACGAAACAATCGCCTTTAAAAGGATAGCGGCTAAAAAGCACTTTTTTAACAGAACTAACGCAAAGTAACGGCACTCCGTCTCAGGTCTAAAAATAAATTTACGCATTGCTTTGTGGGATTGTTATTCGGGCAAACACGCAATCAATAACAGGTTTTTGAACAACTTCATATATGCCTTTATAGAACCACATACTAAAACAGCGGGAACTAGAAAAAATTCTGTCAAGCAATACAAAACACTTTCGACAAAACACAGGTAAATTAATCCCTATTATCACGCGTCATAATTTCATTACATCTTAGTGTAATGAGGGACAGATTTCAAACGAAGCTTTAAAGAACCGTTTCAGTTACAATATCTATTGAGCTTCAACGAACAACCTCCGTTCATTGTATATGTCAAATATGGACACGTCCGTCATTTTACACGTGAAATTACAGATTTACGGAGAAATCACAAGATAAAATTATGGAGTGACTTGTGCCTCTTTGTGATGTTATATTTATTTATTTCTTCTGAGCCTGCGATACTAATGTACTCATACTATGGGAACTTCCCACAGGAGAGCACGGAGACATGGGCCTGCATGGTTACAAAGGATCTCGTGGTTTACCAGGGGCGCACGGGGCAGAAGGTGAACGCGGAGAGCCTGGGCCTCGAGGACTCAAAGGAATGAAAGGTAAGGTCGACGCATGCGCTATTAAGAAAAGCGCCTCCTTCCGTGTATATTGATAAACACCATTCGCGATTGCTTAATACGGAATAAAGGACTTACAAGGAACAGTATATTGCTATAAGGTCGAGATTTCTTTCGTTCGACGAGTGCGCGCCAACATCATTTATTGAGTTTCAAAGGCTTTCAATCTACAAAAGGCAGTCACTTGGTTTTTTTTGTTGACCACAGTGTCTCGCATAATTTTCAAAGTGAAGAAAAGGTCTATTGTGGTAAAGACATCTATGGCTTCTTAAGTTACACATTTGGAAGACAATGTCCACATAGATCAAAGATAAATGTATCAACGGGTGAACAGTCTGAAGGTGGTTTAAAGGAAATGGAGATTTCTATACTTCGAGAAAGGTAATCTTTTCGTCGAATTAAAACTAATATCTTGCTCAATTTTTTTTGGTTTTTCGATGATAATTGGTTTGTGTTTTCATAAGATGCTCAAACCTTTGGTACATACTTTAACAACGTTAATAATTTGCACTAAAAATCAATTATGTCATGGCAATTTATTTGAGGAAAAGTATGACAGAAAATGAACGCGCCTATATAAAAAATCTTCCTGCTACTGCTAGCGTCAGCCGTGTTTCTTGTATGTTCTTGCTGTATCTAAAATGTTTAAGTTGGAGCCAAAAAGGGCGACGCAGCTTAAGATTGATTCATGTTTGAACACACAGATAGACAGACTTTTCCGTGCTCATCAACTCACTTACAAGCTCATACACACAAACAACATATACACATACACACAGGCATAATAAACACGCGTATTCTTTTACTCAGTCACACACACACACACAACACACACACACACAAAGACACTTAAATGCTAATACACACAAATGAATACAAGGACAACAACTAATAACCCGGTTGTCGGAACTTGCAGGCTCGACTGGCAAGGCGGGCTACAATGGAGCCAGAGGTCCACCAGGACAGAAGGGCGACCGAGGTTATCCCGGGTTATATGTAACAGTAATGAAATATAACGTCAGCACTGTTTACGTCACGCCCGCCGCACCGCAGACCAAGGACCGGCTTCCCATTTGTATCGAAGTAACCATGCTGTTTGACAACCCTCTTCCCCAAAACTGCAAGATGTCCAATTCAACAGTTGCTGTGTCCATTGCACGGCAGCTCAACGCCGAGTTGTACGAAATTCAAAGCGTGAAACTCCGCACCGTATCTGAGGGAGGGAATGACCGGCTCCAGTTGAAGTTTCTGACTAACCAACGAATACAGTTCGAAATTGAAAACATGCATGGCCCCAACAAGATTGTCCTTCCTTTGGATGAATGCTAGAGAAGAACTGAGAAGACAACAGTTATAACATGATTATAGTAATTAAATAACAAAGTTCTACGATTAAGTAACAGCTAAAGTAGACATACCTACTGTTAATGTTATTAACACGATAAAACATAAAGTGCAAATTAGTCATAACAGTGGCAACAGCGTACTCATAATAGCCAAATGACAACAACAACAGCATAACAAAGGCAATGGAAAACTATGACTATTGTTAATAACTACAAAACAACAGCTACAAACAACTACTTACTGATAGAAGCAAAAAAAATTAGTGTAATAAAATTGCATATAAACAAAAAAATTAACAGATCAAGAAAAATAAGCAAAATAACAACAGATCATTAGCTGTGTAATAATAAAAAACAACATAACGATAACAACAACAGGATTTACTTGGATTTGGAATTCAAAGACAATAAGACCATCACTGTCAACAACAACAACAACAACTACGATAATAACAACGACAACAGTAACGGGACAACAAGATTACCACCATGGCACCACCAATAACAACAACAACGATAACAATAGAATGACGCCACTACCACCACCGACACCAACCACAACAACAACAACAACAACAACAACAACAACGATGGATGCGACGCTGATTCTGGTGCCAACGAAGAGAACATCGGGGGTAAAAGAAGCTGGGTATCAACGAGCTGTTTGTGAAAACTTATCAGTTCTTGCTATTTTAGTTACCGAGTGCAAAAGAATCTTGAAAACTGCCAAGCTTCAGTCTTCACGTGGTAGCAATAAAATGGTTTCCATTACGTTTATCTTTCTTAGAGCAATGCTCTGTCAAGTGATATACAAGCTTTTTTGGGAGGTGGATGGCTAAGGGAGCAGTTATAAATTCCACCCGGGAGGGGCCGGAAGAAAAGTGCCAGGCCATGATGTTATTGACAATTTTGTAGGGCTATGAAATGGGGGAGGGGGGGGGGGGCTATGAAACGTTCTCAGGATTTACTGGTGACCT
>JAOBYF010193323.1:0-18165 GCA_025403605.1 Parazoanthus darwini | reverse complement strand
ACACTGCTGCTGCTACTGTTGGTGTCACACTGCTGCTGCTACTGTTGGTGTCACACTGCTGCTGCTACTGTTGGTGTAACACTGCTGCTGCTACTGTTGGTGTAACACTGCTGCTGCCACTGTTGGTGTAACACTGCTGCTGCTACTGTTGGTGTCACACTGCTGCTGCCACTGTTGGTGTCACACGGCCAAACGAATCATCATGTTATTGGAGAAAGTTTCTATCTGTCTGCTACAGGTATTAGAAGTACATGTATGTTTTCTTATCGAAGAATGATGGTTTATTCCAATTTGACGCTTCACCTGAGTTGCCGGTCAACCGAGGTAACAGCAGTAAAACTTAGACTTAGAATGATGGGAAAACACAATTTTTAATTATTGGAACAAGACAAAGGGAAAGGCTCGTTCCGATGTGAATTTTGATGGTTACAACCTCTGTTTCGGTGGTTACGGTGGTTCCGTTCCGGTGGTTTCGCTTGTTACGCTGGTTCCAGTGGTTCCGTTCCGGTGGTTTTGCTAGTTACGCTGGTTCTGTTCCAGTGGTTTCGTTCTGTTGTTCCTGGTTTTACCACATGCCTGTCTTTAGCTCATGATATAACAGTGTAGAACATTGGATCATGTTATTGCTAATTATTAGGTGGATTTTATCCAACTAGGTAAAAGAAGACACATGCTACATATCAAGTAATTTTTATGGAGACATGAAAATAGCAAAGTAAGTGATACAACCTTTAGACAGTTGGAGTTTGTCTAAGTTGTTGATTAAGCTACAAGCAACTGCTACCAGTCAACATAACCTTTCATTGACCATTAGACTACACAAAACGAAAACAGAACAAATACAGTGAGTTTTCCCTATTTCATTTGGTTTTCTGTACTTCTTTTTAAGGCTTGAAGGGAACTCTGAATTTACTAACTTTTCAGCTTATATGGGTTACATAGCTTAAAATAGAGCATTTTTGAAACTGTTATTTATTAGCTTTGATTAGAATTAAGATATTAAATGTTTAAATGAAGTTTCATATTTATGGTTGGTAATTCTAAAGCTAAACCCTTTCTCTTTTTCACCTCAGGAGAAGAGGTAGTGAAAATACAATAGTTAGAGATTACCTACTGCCTGATTATACCCATATCAAACGGGGGTATGTCAAGGTAAGTGGGACTAAATTAAATATTTATTACTGTCTGATTATACCCTTTTCAAGTGAGCATTTGTTAAGGTGAGTGGAACTGGCTAAAGACTGATTGCTGTTAGATTTTACAACCCGCATACAAATGTGCTTGCTCTCCCGTTGGCTATAGCAAGTCACATGGCACACTCCCAGGGCAAATATCAGGCAGTAACCTTCTTCCATTGTTGATGTCCCTGGCCAGTTTACCTGGTACCATAGATTAATAAAGCTAGAGAGAAGGAACTAGGTTTATATTAACAATAAAGCATAGGTAATATTGGAGTCTGCTCTACAAGGTGTTAAAAGGTTGTTGGTTGTTTTTTTTCCATAATCACGAATATATATATTCATTTTGACATCACACTCCTTTTATATTGATGTTTTGAACTGTTTTTAGTTGGCAACACGAAAGATTTTCATTCGGTTGGGTTAAAAGATAAAAAAAAACCTTGTTTACATAAAAAATTGACTTAGAATCTATGTTCAAACGTGAAATATGACTGTTTGCATTTTTAGTTATTCAAAGAGTTCAGATGTATTGCAATGTTTGGGCTTTTAAAGTGGCTGTTTGCATTTCACATCTTTTCAAACTTATCAAACCTGTATGTTTATTTATTTAAACACTGGGACATATGCGACACAGCCTTCAGTCTTACATTTTGTGCTGTTCAAAATAGTTTAGACAAATTTGGGTTGTCATCCACAGCCTGTGCAAGAGATGTGGGAGAATTCAGCTAAGAAAGAAAATGAGCAGGTATTGTGATGAAATTGTTTTGGTATTATGGTTATTTTTTTAAATTTACCCATAAACACAATTATACCTCAACACATACGTTCAAATTTATGTTAACACTACCAATACACGGGTCAGTATGTAACAGAAATAGTGGTGATTATGGATTTGTTTGTAATACACGATGTTTCTTTTCGTTGTTGAGGTTTTCAAAACTGAAACCACTTACCTCTATATGCTCTTCTGTTGCATCATCTTCATTGTTAGTGTTTCGGGCTATTTTAGCTTATCAGTAGCAAAAATCTGTTTTCCCCTTACTTGGAAAAACGACAACAACGTTTCCTTAGCTTAACCTGGGTCCCATATCATTGCAGGGTAGCAGGATTTACATTTGTCCTTAGGACATCTTACAGCTGGTTGTAAAGGTTCTACCAATAGATATAGGGAGTCCCTAGGACGTCTTACAGCTGATTGTAAAGGTTCTCCTAGTAGATATAGGCAGTCCCTAGGATGTCTTACAACTGGTTGTAAAGGTTCTCCTAGTAGATATAGGCAGTCCCTAGGATGTCTTACAACTGGTCGAAAGGTTCTCCTAGTAGATATAGGCAGTCCCTAGGATGTCTTGTAACTGGTCGAAAGGTTCTCCTAGTAGATATAGGGAGTCCCTTGGATGTCTTACAGCTGGTTGTAAAGGTTCTACCAGTAGATTTAGGCAGTCCCTAGGATGTCTTACAGCTGGTTGTAAAGGTTCTCCTAGTAGATATAGGCAGTCCCTAGGATGTCTTACAGCTGGTTGTAAAGGTTCTCCTAGTAGATATAGGCAGTCCCTAGGATGTGTCACAGCTGGTTGTAAAGGTTCTCCTAGTAGATATAGGCAGTCCCTGTGCCCCATTACAGAGCTCTGGATGTAGAGGTAACCGTGATAACACACCTTAACTTGGTTTGGTGTCTATATTTCAGATTTTGAGGATGAATAATGAAAGGTTTGCTGTACCCGAGCTTTTGTTTCACCCTTCTGATGTCGGTAAGAAACGACTTATTATGTGCAAATCTGGGCCTGCACTCGTTCCTATTTCTGTGTTAATGTGAATTTATTAAGGTCCTGTTTATTAGCCCTCAGGTTACCAATCGTTTGGTTAAAAGCCCCTTCGGATATATACTCTCTGCTGTACATTTGTAAATCTCTCCGTTGTAAGGCCTTTCCGTTAAAACTCCCTTCTTTCTCTCACAAGTGTCATCGCAGAACATTATACCAATTGCCATCGTTTTTCTTGCGCTTTGAAGTTCCGTTGTTTCGGTTTGTGCTTGACCATTAGTTTGCTGACGTTAAAGTTTTGTCACAAAGATCAGTTTGATCAGGGTTTCTCTTGTCACGATGTTTCCGTGTGTTAAACAGATGAACTGTTACATGTCATCACAGTCTGCTCCCGTGCTCCCTTACCATGTAAGCTCCAAAACTTGTAACCCCACTTTGTCCACAAGACATTCATGTTGTTTGTTTGTTCACTGCAGGTGTCCAAGAGATGGGGATACCGGAGGCTATTGTTCACTCAGTGTCCGCAGTACCTAAAGGTCAGTGGGTAATTTGTGTCCGCTATCTTGATACACTTTTCACTCGATGAATTCAAGAAGAAAAACATGGACTTCTCGTATTTAAACTACTTAAGAATAGTTGTCTAAAAAATTAATAACAGTGATGATTCAAGACCTTGGGTCTTGGGTGGTCAGCACAACCGGTGATGATTCTGTTCTTGTCTTCTTCTCAGAAATGCAGCCGCACTGCTACATGAACATCCTCCTGACGGGTGGCAGCACCCTCTTCCCTGGCTTCAAGGACCGACTGTAGGTGGCCCCAATGTTATCTTGTATTCACTGAACCAACACTGCACTTGTTACTTAATTTTTTGAATATTTGAATCACATTGGCTCCGTCGTTAAGCGATATGAAGCTACAAATGCACCACCTCTAGGTCAAATGTTAACGCATCCTGCTGATTGGTTCAAACATGAAGTTGGTTGAATGTTGCTCATTCGACGTTTTTCAAGCTCGTTAAATACTAAAGAAAGTCGGTAAAATCCTGCTGCTTCACTGAAGCGAGTTTAGTTTGAGAAAAATGAACAAAATGTTTCCAAGGTTCATTGCAAGATTCCGCCATTGTGAAATTTCGCAAGCATGTTATTCACAACTGAAAACTTTGTAAAACACATCCAGCTGAATGAATGCTTACACGTCCAGTTTGATGAAAGTAAACGCATCCAATTGGTAGGATGTTTACACATCCGGTTGGTTGGGTGTTATCACGTCTAATTGGTAGGATGTTTACACATCCAGTTGGTTGGATGTTATCACGTCCAATTGGTAGGATGTTTACACATCCAGTTGGTTGGATGTTATCACGTCCAATTGGTAGGATGGTTACACATACAGTTGGTTGGGTGTTATCACGTCCAATTGGTAGGATGTTTACACATCCAGAATTGGTAGGATGTTTACACATCCAGAATTGGTAGGATGTTTAAACATCCAGCTGGTTGGATGTTATCACGTAAAGCTGATTGAATGTTGACTCATCAGATTGTTTGGATGTTAATTAGATGTTATCACATCCAAATGGTTGGATGTTAACAAAACCATTTGGTTGGGTGTAAACACATCTAACTGGTAGGATGCTTACATATCCAGTTGGTTGGATGCTAAGACATCCATTCAGTTGGTTGGATGTTACACATCCAGTCACCTAAAATTTCACTTTTGCAGTTGTGCGCACCATGCTGATCATTTGTCAATTTGTGCATCGTACTTGGGATGCGTTCAACTGACCATACTCTAAAAATGGAATTAAAAGTTTAAGCCCTTCAATTTAGCGGTATGCGTCCCGACATATACAAAAATTTGTATGTTTTAAGCTTCTCCCAGTATTTGATTCTGGCTTTTAGAAACCTTTCCGACTGTATTCCTATTGAATGTACTCAATCGAACACGTCCTTAGTGTCCGTTCCTGCCCCAAGTTCTACTATGATGGGGCTGCTACCTTTAAGTACTAAGATGAACAATGATATGAGTTTGGTTTCTTAGTTTTTCAGATGTACGGGCACTGGCCCCTTGCGACTTCGATGTGTTTGTTCACCAGCCGGAGCAGACAAGGTGAGATTTCCGTCTTCAAACTAGATGAACCGGTTTCAGTTTCTGTCCTGACTGGAGTTGTACGAACCCTCGATGAACCTTTTTATGCACCCAGTTGGTTAGAATTAGAATCTGGTACCGTGATTCCACACAGCCCTTATGTTGCGCGTGGGTCTGGGTACGACAGCACCATTTACTTGTGTTTTTTTATCTTCCCAGGCCCATCACGCATGCGTGGGAAGGGGGCATGGCGCTCTCCAAAACGGACGATTTCTTCAACAAGATGTGCGTCACTAAAGCTGAGTTTGAAGAACATGGAAAAAATATCTGCAGGGACAAGTTCGACTCGTGATGACGTGTGTATTGTTGTTGTTGAGGAGTTAATGTTGCGCTTCAGTCCAGATGCACTCTAACTAGTTTTAATTTGCTACTGTGGTCGAAACGACAACTGACCCGATCTGAGTACGAAGGTGGTTTTGGAATGGAAGAAGTCCAAGCATTCAGACCCAGCAACACGAAACTACATTCACAACAGAGTTACACTGTACGTTATGAAGGGAGGATCTTGTTACAAGTGGTGAACGAAAAGATTGTTGTGGTGAACACGTATGTTGTGGTGTACCTGTCGATGTACGAACCATTCGTCACCTGCGATAAGACCTTATTAACCAAAGAGATCTCTCTTTTGCAGTTACGTACCAAGTAAACTGCCAGGCCTAGAGGGCAGACAAGCGAACTGGTTATAGTGCAGAGCAAACTGGTACTAAATACGAGACCACCAGATTGAAGCCTGGTAGAGGAAAGACAAAAAAAGTGCGTTAGGTCGCCTTATAAGAAAAGCAAAGACAGTGCATTTTGCATAGACATGTGTCCAGGGATTACTGACCTGTAATGTTTGTAAACGTTATTGGGTAAAGCTTGGTTCCACAGCTCAAGCTAAGCTTTCAAAGTTGCCTGTCAAGCTGACCTTTCGGGATCAGAGGATGAAACTGATCCAAATAACTGCCAACCAATCTCGCTATCGTTTATTTTACTAGAATCTGTGAAAACTTGTTTACAAAATGGTCAAATCGTATTTAGATAAAATAAAATCATTTGTGCGGCACAACTTGAGTTCGCAATTTTCGAACTGAACATGCATTCTTGATATCATAAACAAATTTAAACGAACATGGAAAAACTTTATTTTTGTGGATTATTTTTATATTTGAACCCATAGATCACGGCATATTACTAAACAAGTTGCGCCACTACATGGTATTGCGGGAATAATTAACAAATGGTTTACTTCTTATCTTCACGGCCGCTCTTTGACTACCTAAGTTAAAAAGAATATTTCAGCTAAACAAGAAACAGCTTGTGGTGTGCCTCAAGGATTCGCCCATGGCCCGCTTCTCCGGCTTTCTAATCTGTGTAAATGATATCTTCAACCCCTCCAATATTTTACAGTTCTTATTTACTGACGATACTAACTTATTGTACAGTGATAAAAACTTGAAAAGTTAGAGATAATATTAAGTAGTGATTCGGTTAAAGTATTTGATTTGCTAATTGCGAATAAACTTACACTAAACATTGAAAAATAAAATTTTGTTATCTTCCGTCCGTCCCAGAAAACTTTTCGATCATAATTCACAGTAGCGGGTATCTCTTGAACGTAAAGATTATGTCAAATATCTCGGAGATCTGATCGACAACCATCTTAGCTGGAAGCATCGCACTGACTACATCGCACTGAAAAATGGCAAGATTATCTCAAAACTCATCAGCTTATGTAGACCATATGCATAAATACGCCCCACTGGCCATGAGCAAAAACTTTGAGTCGAGGCTGGTTAGGCAGAAATACAGCAAATGTATGGGAACTTGGAAACCGACCTCGACTTGAAGTTATTGTTTATGGCTACTGGGGCGTATAATGCATACGGTCTACTGCCCTACTTGTACTATGGTACTGAAGTATGAGGACGGGCTGCAAATGAACCAATCAACAATTTACTTATACTTAAAGTAGTTGCCCTAAGACTCGTATACTTCGCACATAAACGGCAATAAACATGCTGTTCCCCTGCTTCTAGTATCATACTTCCTTATATACTTTTAGGAAAACAGCTTGTCAAATGTACGATGTCACTGGTAATGCTGCACCATCTATTTACCAAGTCAGACACTGTGCATAGTTGTAGCACAAGGTCGACCGACAACCAACGGAAATTATGTAAAATATTAAAGGCTTGAAATACAAAAACTCTCTTTCTCTTGTTCTGGCACAGTGATCTGGAATAGTTTTCCTTTAAACGTACAAAATGAAAATAAGAAAAATTAAACAACATTTAAAGTTGTTAAGTTTGCCAGTTTTTATTCGAGGGTTGAACTCCTTTCTCAGGGGTAATTGCATTTCTGATAGACAGGTATTTCATTTCTGGGGAATTTGATCGACTAAAACGGCGTCCAATTGCTAATCTCGGAGAAAACGTCGAAATTTCAGTCCAATAAGTCAGAAGTAGGTTAAAGAGAAAGTGATAAATTCTTGTAACCATCAAATAGATGAGAACCTTGCTTTCCCCGCAATTCGTTAGCTTCGTCTTTGGCTTTATTCTACTCGGAGTCTGTCAAGCTGCACAGATAAGACATTCGTCACGGGGTCTCAGAATCAGATCATCTCAACTGATGACATCTGATAAATTCTTTCGGAGCATAATAAAGTCATGACCTGTTTCAGTAATATCTTTCCGTGTGCCAGGGATATCACGTTATTCCTGGAACAATGGCAAGTTAAACATGTTTGGATCATTTCACAGCTCCAAATACGTTGGATTAAATTCCAGTTGCTGACATAAAAGATACAAAGTTCTCCCAGACGATTACCAGTTCTTGCCTGTTGCTGATGTTGAGCAGTAAAGACAAGATGCAGCTATCTTGGTTTGCTTTCGTGTTCTACATTTCCGTGTCTGAGCTGTTCAGTCATTCTGCAGCGCAAGGTAAAACAGATCGTTTTCTGATTTGCTGGCATTTCATAAAAAGGGAAAATAACTTGCTTGCAATTCAATGCTACCTTTGGACAATTTGTTTGCTTGGCGAACTTCGGGTTACGCCCCTCTTTCAATTTATTCATAGGAAAAGTTGCTGTCGGAACTAATGAAATAGCTTAACGGAATAGTACTATCGTTTTGTCATTCGGTGCTATAAAATAGTCTAATAACAAAATGAAGTAGTTTTAAAAAAGCCAACGGATGTAATATACTGGGGCCATCAACTTGACAGTGATACCACTGGAAGTTTGATTTCCTCGTCAAGCCACATCTGGTCCGATCTTGATTCAACTACTTACCACTTCGTATATTTCCTTATTTACGCAGCCAACGGTTTTCAGTCGGGGAAGGTGAATTTCACCGAATTCCCAGCTGAGTCATGCAAAGTTTACTGCAAATTTGTCACATTTCCTCGTCGTTTTACTGGGTCTCGTTCTGTGCGAGTTGTTGCTTCGGTCAGCCACGGAGAGAAGACCTCGCAGGTAAACTGTGACAGCTAGAACGCAGGTGCTAGCAAACATTTTCTTTCCCAAACTATGTCATTTAGAATAGTATATTTTGTGGAATTTTTGCTTTGTGCTTGATAAATTAACAATTCTATTAGTATGTAGAGGGTTTAATTGTAACTTATCCTTTGCAGTAATCTTAGTGCAGTGTGGAACATTTTGTTTGCGGTATCGAGTTTAACTGTCAACTCTTGTAACCCTTCTGTGTTGCTACTCAGTTCGGTTCTTGTAGAAAGCTATTTGTAAGAATGTTTTGTTTGTTGGTGGTCGACTAGAAGTCGTTTTCGAAGCGTTTTTGCTTGTATTCTGTTAATGGACTGTGTTTTCATGAGACAAAAACTCCTCGTTCTTAAGGTACATACGAATTAATATATAGCTGTTTGACTTGACTCAGTTTCAAAGTTTTATTTGCAACCACGCAGTTGACTTTTACGTAGATGGCATCAAACTTGGTCACATTTTCATGTTTATGTCGGGCTGAGTTTTGCTAACCGGTGCCCTGTGTTGCAGGTCCACGACCCGTCTGTGCTGTGGACCGAGTCTATAACTATCAGCGGGTTCCGGGTTTGTTTTCAGGAGTCCGGTGTTGGGTCAAACGGTTCGGCCATCATCAACTGGTTGGCCTTTCAGGACACTCCGTCGGGGTACGTGAGTGGCCTGGCCTCCTTCGGGCTGTTCACAAGTGGGACGGAATGTAAAAGAATAAACTTCCCCAAAGTGAGTGCCTTTGTTTGTTAGTGTTATTGACAATTCGTTGGGACACACGTTTTCGCACACGGTGCGTGCTTTCGATTGATTTCAGTCGTCGAGCAGAAACATGAGTTTGGAGCACTATTCAACAGTGCTTCATTATAGAAGCATTTCTGAAGTAATGTCATGAATTATTTTAGAGTTGTCCTGTTTTAAATGGAAAATCACTCACAGATTCCTGGCAAGTAAGCGAATACTTACATTGGATCTGTTACAACTCGCTCTCACAGTTTCTCGGAACTTGCTTGCACGTACTTGGAATGCAATTTCTGAAAATCTTATCAGGTTTTGTGTATCAGGGTAAAGCCCGCCAAACTATTTTTAATCTCTATCTAGTGAATGTGTTCCGTAAAAATTTCAAGCTGACAAACATTACAGTTTATTCCACATACTTTTTAGAGCTTGTGCCGGAAGTTATTCTCTGCTGCTCCAGTAATTACGCTTGTTGGATACATGCAGACAAAGTGCTCTTCTTGTTTATGTCAAATGGTTGACGGCCATTAATTGAAAAGATTGCCGACAATAGGTTTGTGATAAAGAATGCACACATATCAGTCTGGTTACTTGACACACTGACCTCCACGCGCTTATACCTATTTCTAACCCATTGTTTCAATGAATTGTCAAGACTATTGACTAGCTATATGCACGAATAGCTGCCAACCCTTTAGATAGAATAAACTGGGTAAAGAAGTGAACTCCTACAGTTTCTTTAAAATGTACATCAAGCAAACAGTTTGAACTTTCTTGGATTCGTACTTACGCCGTTACGGGTTTTATTTGGAATGTGCACACATTTTAAATTTGAAAAGATTTCTCCGAGCAGTGTAGTCGAACATGGGACAATCGGATAGATTAAAGTACTGCTTGTCTTTGTTTAATGTAAAACTCAATTGACTGAATTTCGTTCTCTTTTTCCCGAACGTTTTATCCCTTTTTCTGATAACATCGAGTTGAGTCGTGAAATTACTTTTCATGTTTTTCGACTCGCGTATTTTTTACCCTTTTTGACCACTCCCAATCAAATGGTCTTTCAGCGCCTGTTTTTTATATTCCGGAGGGTTTTGTCATAACTAACAATTTCAGTTAGCTTTATCTTAAAGTAGCAGAAGAAGTAGCCCCAAAATAATATTTTGAGACTTAGACTACAATGTATTATTTTTTTTTTACTCTTAGTCTGGAGGCAAACGATTTCTTACGTGTGGTTTTGTTAATTTGTAAAGTTTGCTCTCAACTGAACAATTTCTAATTGCCGTTAACACAGTTTCTGGAGGTCAGGGATGAAACTTTTCCTAAAAATGACTGTGTTATGTACTTTGCAAAACTTCGAAGAGTTAATCCGAAATGGGATTACATTTTAAGACCTGTTTTCTTATACACCCCAGCAATTCGGCCAGGTTCCAAGAATGCTTGCCTCGTCACACCACACGATTTTGAACCGACCCGAAGACGCCATGAATTTGTGGTTAGAAGATATCCATCAAGACTACTTTAGAGTTTGTCTGAAGGAGGTCAAGACTTTCGACGGGAAACACAACGATATTGAAGTGGTGAGTTGTTTGGAGAATTTCTAATGCGGAATGTTGTAACCAGCTATAACGTTAACACGATTTAGAACAATAAAACTCAATAATCGTCTTAAATAAAGAATAAGAGGAACCTCAAGGAAAGCCGAGATTAACATTCAACAAAGCAGGTGTTAACTTTCTTATACGCGAATGTGTCCACTATAAATTCATGTTTTGCATTTTACAAATGTTTCAACGTTTATTCTCGTATTTTCGTTTTTTGTTGCGTTCTCATTATTTGCTTTTTGTATTTTATATCATTCTGTTCTGTTTGTTAGTCGTCTGGTAAAGTCTGTGATTTACTACCATAAAAATTACCAGAAATCTAAAAGTTATAACGATATCTTTCCCCTGTTTGTTTCTATATACTACTTTCACAATTTGCTCCAATGACCGTAAACAGTAACTTCAAGTCGAGGTCAAGTTCCAAGTTCTCATACATTTGCTGTATTTTGGCCCTACTGGCCTCGATTCAAAGTTTTTGTTCGTTGCCATTGGGGAGTATTATGAAAACGGTCTATTCTAGGGGGAGGCTAGGATATGACCAAAGACCATAAAAGCTCTATCAAATTATAACGCTGGCAGAAAAACGATCTCCCTTTGAAAGATTTTATTGAAACGTTTGTTACAGAGCGAGAGCTGCGAAAGGCTGCTGGCAGCCCCAGCTTGGAGTATATGACCATACAGTATTCCGACTCTTTAAATTGGAATAAGAGAGCAAATATTCACAACAATAAAGTCAATTTAAGTGTTCTTTGTTGACCAGTTCGTCCCACAACAATGGTTCAAAGCCTTGCAATGCCTTCAACGTACTTGTCTTTTCTCGTCCATATCATTCGATAAATATCGTTATGTGCTTTTGGCAGTCAATTGGCTTCCTTTGACGTCCTTTCTCTGCATGTATAAATATCATTTTGTGACCTGCTCCTATCCTTGGCTGTTTTCCCTGCAGTCAATATTCCTTATTCGCCTGCCTTGATATGTAAATATCTTTCATGGTATTCAATATTGTTCTTTACTGGCCTTTTCCTGTAAATATCGTTCTTTGACGTGCTCGGTTTTTTTTGCAGCAGTCGTTAAGCCTCGGGCTGCTCACTGAACCAGCTTTATCATTCCAACTGTTGTCTTAGTAATCTTACGAAAACATCTTTTTTATCATTATTTTATTCGGCTTCCTTTCGTCTCCATAATACTTTGTTTTCCTTTGTTTTTTTTTCTCTATTAGGCCTTCCGTTTTCATTCGTTTCTTATCTTCCCCTTTCTTCTCCTTTCTTTTCAGTTTCTTTCCTTTTGTTTCCTTCCCATTCTATTCCTTTCCTTCGGCCTTTTCCCATCTTTTCCAGTTTTTCTCCCAATCTGTTTACAAGAAAACTATAAAAACAGTTTATAGGAGAATTCAGCAATACGTCATTTAAGAACACTTGAGGTCGAGATCGTTCTCATAAATATATAAGAGTAGCAAGAGTGTAGCATGACTGGTCTTCTACAATACTTTCTAAGACTGTCAGAATGTGCTGGATTCTTCTATACTATACTTTCTAAGACTGTCAGGATGTGCTGGATTCTTCTACTATACTTTCTGAGGCTGTCAGGATGTGCTGGATTCTTCTACTATACTTTCCAAGTCTGTCAGGATGTGCTGGATTGTTCTACTATACTTTCTAAGACTATCAGGATGTGTTGGATTCTTTTCCTCTCAGTCACCTTTCATTTCTTAACCCTCGTTTGCCTTTGGGTTCAACTAAAAAGAAAAATTATTGCTGTGTTTCTACTTTAACAACGTTTTTACTATCTGACACAGAAGATGTCATCGTCAGTTGACGTTAAAGCAAAACCGGCACTTATATATTAACAAACTCGAACTCGGATCGGTAGTTATCAATTAACTGACAAATGAAAAATGCAAGCCGATCAAGAGAGATTTAAGTACTTTTGTTTCTTTCACAATCAGTTCTATATCGTTGGTGAAAACTCAGGCAAACATTTTACTGCACGGAATGCTCTTAGGGAGTTCCGACTGCTAAAGTTAGGGCAAATATTTGTTTGAAAAATGTACAAAATTAGAAATGATAAAATTTTCATAAACACCCCTATTCAATTCACGCCTTGTGGCGTTGAACTCGGAACTCTAAAACCGGAAAAATTACAAGAGACACAGGGAAACGCAAAACATCTAGACTTGTTTTCTGTGTTTTCAATCTTAGTTCAATTCCTAGACTACGAGAAGTCCCTACTATTTCCTCCAGAAGGTCGTCTAGCGAGCGATCGAGAATCCAAAATGGCGCGCAAAATTTGCCGGCGACCTCAGTTTTCGCGCGCCATTTTGGACTCTCGATCTCTCTTCTCAATCGCTCGCTCGACGATCTTCCGGAGGAAAAACAGGGACTAGTCTATCAATTCCACAGATCTTCCACTATCGCCGGGACCGAATTGACAATTATGTTCATCGTGTGATCATAGTTAAATTTAGTGGCTAAATGAGCTCAGACACTTTCATTGTTGGTTCTCCTTATGTGCTGCTATATATTTTGAGATATTTCACAAGGTTTTAGAGCAGTATTAAAACTATACGATTTCATTGCGTAAGAGAGAACATTCTGTTACCATAGCGACCACACAAAACCTAATATTTTAAAACTCTGAACATGGACGATCTTTAATTTTTCATCTTTGGTGACGAACTTTCCGGCTTTTAACTTTCACACCACAAAATGACATATGTTGTGTTGTTAAATTATCATGCATTTGACTTGTGTCACCATTAAGGGGGAATTCTAAGTTTGTTTAAAATAGCTTGGTTATCCCATGCCATAAACTAACCGAGTATTTTTATAGTAATACTACAAGAAGACAGATGTTGATACGCGGATACCGATATATACTTGGTGGAATGAAAGGAGTTAAATCCCAATACAGTTATTGTTGATAAATTTTGTTAAACTCAACCGAAATATCAGGTCCACATTTTGGAGAAGGGAAGGATCATTTGATATCGTATGCCTGGGGGATGAATTTGTAAAAAAAGTGCACGATCGATCCAAGATGAAAAAGTATTTGTTCGCCTTGAAAAAAATGTTTTTCCTGCGAATTTGTATGGGAATGGTAAGACAAAGAATCGCAGGCCCTCCCCGCGCCAACAGTCAAATGGTCAGCAGCCCTTTGTCAACATATTTGACACAGAGAAAAATAAGTGTGCAAACACCTTATTCTATTGATTTCATAATTCTCAGAACCTGTTTGTTTAGTCTTTCAAGTGCACAGTTTGTTTTTTCCTGTTCTAGTTTACTCCTACTTTACCTTTTCAATTTAAAACCATTTTAAGAAGCTATAGAGCAGTTTTAAGAAATCACTGTACTTCTCTGGCAATTATATGAAGAACATGTATGCTTTACCACAATCAACAAAAAAGAACAAGAATTACTGATTTGATTTAAGTTTTACTATTAGTTTAAGACGAATAAATACCTGATAACAGGGCCTTTTCTATCACGTTCAACAGCTACAAACAAAATTGTTCTCTTCAATTAAATTTGACCGATTATTTTAGCACGCCGCCGTCCAAACAGACTGCCTTTTAGTTAATGAAAAATTAATCTCTAATTATTTAATACTTTTTTTAATCAAGATTTTGAACCGCAAATGTAGCAAAGACAGATTATCATTGACAAAACTCTAAGGTTTTAAGTGAGAGGAGATGAATGCTCACGACGTAATTATTTAGATAAATTGACCGAGATACCAATGGTATGGTAATCTAAGGAATGAAAAAAAGACTTCTGGAACGAAATTTTTTACCGTTTTAAAAAATAACAAGAACTTCAGTTTCGTTCTCATATGAAAACTTTGAAAAATGCGGAAAAGGGCTTTGCCAGTATGCAACATGATAAAAAGCAGCAAACGGAGTTCCCCCCCCCCCCAAAAAAAAAGAGAATTTGAGTTATATGAATTGGAGCTACTGCCACTGATTATTTTTAAAAATGCAATAGATGCAATCTGATTCACCATCGAACAATTGGAACTGTGGAATGCTTTGTTTTAATAATCTTTTCACAGCGTATCAAAGAGGGTCATAGTTATATTGGGGTGTTGGAATTTTTATTGATTTCCTGCCAGCTTTTTTCGCTTTCCCTTTGGAATGACCTCACATGACACCCGTTAATAGCAATTTGTAATTCTATATGTTTATATCACGCATGAGAGAGCAAACTTGAAATTCAAATACGGACGACCTTTGCTTCCGTTGTGCAGTTGGCCCTGTATACTTGAACAGAGAGTGTCGCGCATGGTTCCGAGTGTGTGATCGTGCGTGGAAGCCGGTTTTTTTGTCCACGTATTTCGACTGTCACGTTTACATATAGCGCTAAATTGCTCCTGTTTCTGACAGGAGTCGACTCTGAGAAGTGGGCGGCGGAAAAAGTAATTATTCTCCAACACCGAATACGTAAGCGGCTGTGGAACGAACCAAACATACTTAAAGTTAAAAACTTGTTGAATGCCACGACTCCGATTTTTACTGCGAGTTGGTTCCGTATAAACCGGCGTTCATAGATTATGCCCGAATCAGGCATTGTGAGGCAGAAGAATTTAATTTCTGCGTGAATGGTTTGATTGCTTGCGGTAGTGGTTAGTAGTCGTATCTCATGTGGCAGAATCTAACTTCTTGAGCAGTCAATGCAGCGGTCTCCATTCCTTGCCTGCAAATGAGAATTTTCCTCAGATGGAATAGAAAATTTGCAGCAGATCTTCGTGACTGGATTGTCCACCAGTGGAGTTGTAGGATCGCGTTGTATGCCGTCTTGCTCGTCGTGTTCTTACTGAACGACCGTGGCTTGTGTTCAGCGCAACTGCTCAATACAACACAACTGAACAACGCCACAAGAATTATTCCGACACAACCGCTGAGCTTTCTGCCCTCAACAAGCGCCTCTAAATCGTGCAGAATGCGTCTGAACAGTTTGTCATCTCGACATTTGAGCAGCGCATCGGTGCCGGCTCTATGCGATTGTTTAAATCGTGCCGATGAAAGCGTAGCCCGTTGTATTCTAAAAGACTATCACTTGGGGTTTTGTTCTAAGATACCTCTGCATTTAACAGAAATGGACTTTGACAATATCACGGACTGTCACTTGCGACTGGAGAAAATAATACAAGTCGACGTTGAGGCAAACCGAGATTTTCTACAATTTCAAGATATTGTAAAGAGAAGAGACTGCGACCCGGCAGGTCCACCAGAAAATCGGTTTTCTGTTCGGTGGAAGTGTGCCGACTGCTTGGTGAGTAGACAGATTTCTACCTGTAACTTAATTTCTCAAGCGAGCAATTTGTTATCCATTTTGAAACATGACGAAGTCAAACATATTTCGTGGCTGCATGAGCAATGTCGTACATTTTCGAAACAAATCAACTTTCCCATCATTTCTGACTTGAAAATAAGCTAATAGGTCCAAAGTGGGCTTTATTTTCATGGTTTGGGTACTAATTATTTTTTCAATACCGTGTTATCTTGGTATAAATATCAGTAATTTGAGTACGGGTTTTAGTTGTCTGTTTTACTGTGCTTTGGGTCAAACAACAGCGAACTCGAGTTCCAGCTCTTAAACTCAACTGGATTATTGCTCTCTGCCAAGAGAGTGTTAACTACAAATACTATTTTTACCCTTTGACCGCAAGTTTCCTTTGCTTTTTGCCTCTGCAAAGGTTGAGACAAAAATTTACAATTAATAAAGAATGATGTGTAGATAAAAGCGTTCTGCTCACGTCACGATTTGGAAAGGAGTTTATTGTGAGGCTGCCTCGATGAAGAGCGAACATCAAGATGCACTTTGAGTACATATAGGACTTCAATTTGTCAGAACGGCAGATGCGAAATAATATATGCGATTTGGAAGAAGCCGCAGATGTAAATATTCTCAGTTTTCTAAAAGTAGGCAATGAAATCCAATCTTTCGTAAACCCTATCATCTCTTTATAAATGATTGTTGAGAGAAAAGCCTCAATTATCAGCATCGTGCGACATTGAAATTTCTATTGAGTTGCCTTGTACAAATTCTGTTAAACAGCAGAAATCGACATTTGTCTTTCATTTGTTATTTAGACCGTCAAACTGGGTGATTGAAACAGAGACATCAGGGTATTTTTTATGCGAAATTGTGGTAACATTCATTTTTTTATTCAAATATCAATAAACAATTCGGCATTTGAATGGTTTCCCAGGGTTGGCGCTAAGTGAAGTGCTCTGATGCAGCATGAAGTCATACGGCAAAGTCTGTTGTGTTTATCGCACAATCCTCGATATCAATCACTTAGATTTAAAGACGTGTTGACTTCAAAACCAGAGTATAATAAACCGCGACAGGTTTTATCTTAATTTTCTGACTTTCACTAGAACAAATTGAAAAAAAATATAATCCAATGATTTGAATTTTAGAGATTTTGATTCCAGCGGGGTTTCCTTGACCCCTAGTTCCGTATTGTTCTGCCACACGAACTGTTCGTAACCACAAAACCTCTGGGCACGAGTCCTTTTGTGTTTTATTGAAGTTAAGTCACTGCAGCGCCAACAGAGACACGGGATGAGCAACGTGTGGTGCCCATTTCGGAAAAACTCGGTGCCATCTGTCTTGTGACTGAGTCAGTCGCAATCAAATCAGAGATGATGCGGCCTTTTCGGCATTGAGAACAAACGCCTGATATTATCTGTGATAAATTTTTGTCTTCCTATGTCACAAGTTTGAAATGCCGATTTCCAAGTTCAATGTTTTTGTTATTTGAAAGGCTAAAAGGATGACTTTTTAGCAGATGCATAATTCTTTACTTTTAATTGGAACCGCGACATTTCTTAAAACGTTCCAGCTTTATTTTTTTAATAAAACCATATGAGATTATCAACCTTTTTAATATCACTTACTCAGTTTGTGTTTGGAGAATCCGTGCAGTTCCACATAAGTGTACATAATTTGATCGCCAGAAAATTTCTGTACATTTTTCCACTAATTTTAATATTGTTGTGTTTATCTTGGTTACATCAGTTGCTTCTCACTTAAAAATATTAAAACTATTTTCGTTATCGACGTTATGAATATGTAATATTCACTGCACCTGAAGATAATAGCATTTTAATATTTCTAATGACAACGGCAAATTGTCCTTTTACATTTTGCAATAAACGACAGCGGTGTCGACTTGCCGATGTAAGAAAAAATTAATGGTTTACCTTGCAATTTTAATTTCTTTGAAAATCTAGTGTCCTCTTTTTTAAATTTTTATGTCGTTAAAAGTTT